>JAIUJO010001505.1:47500-50000 GCA_023846275.1 Vanilla planifolia
GATGATGATGAAAGAAGACAAACGTGAAGAAGAAGAAGAAGAAGAGGAAGAAAAACAAGTAGAAGGAGAAGGAGGAGGCAGCGATGAAGAAGAAGAAGAATAAGAACAAGAAGAAGAAAAGGAAGACGAAAAAGAAGAGGATGAAGGTGAAGAAGAAGAAAAGGAAGAAGAAGAAGTAGAAGAAGAAGAAGGGGAAGGAAAAGAAGAAGAAGAGGAAGAAGAAGAATGGAAAGAAGAAGAATAATAAAATGAAGAAGAAGAAGAAGACGAAGAAGAAGAAGAAGAAGAAGAAGAAGAGGAAGTAGAGGATGAAGTAGGAGAAGGAGAAGGAGAAGAAGAAAAAGAAGAAGAAGAAGAAGAAGAAAAAGAAGGAGGAGAAGAAGAAGAATAAGAAGTAAAAGGGCAGTGAAGAAGAAGGAGAAGAAGAAGAAGAAGAAGAAGCAGAAGAAGAAGAAGAAGATGCTGATGAAGAAAATGAAAAGAAAAAGAAGTAGAAGGAGAAGAAGAAGAAGAAGAAGAAGAAGAAGAAGAAGAAGAATACGAAGTAGAACACGAAGATCATGTACAAGAAGAAGAAGAAGAATAAGACGAGTAGGAAGAAGAAGAAGAGGACAAAGAAGAAGGAGAAGAGGAAGAAGAAGAAGAAGAAGAAGAAGAAGAAGAGGAGGAAGAAGAAGAGAGAGAGGAGGAAGAACAAGAAGTAGTAGTAGTAGTAAGAGAAGTTGAAGAAAAAGATAAAAATGGAGAAGAATAAGAAGTGGTAGTAGAAGAAGAAGAAGAATAGGGAGAAGAAGAAGAAGAAGAAGAAGCAAAAAAAAAGGAAGAATGAAAAGAAGGAAGAAGAGGAGGAGGAAGAAGGAGAAGAACAAGAAAAAGAAGGATGAAGAAGAAGAACTTGAAGAAGAAGAAGAACAGGAAGAATAAGAAGAACAAGAGGAAGAGGAGGAAGAGGAAGAAGAAGAAGAAGAAGTGGTAGAAGAAGAAGAAGAAGAAGAGAAGAAGAAGAGAAGTGGAAAGAGTAATAATAATAGTGGTAGTAGAAGAAGTATAAGAAAAAGAAGTAGAAGAGGAAGAGGAAGTAGAAGAACAAGGAGAAGAAGAAGTAGAAGAAGTAGAAGAAGAAGAAGAAGAACAAGAACAAGAAGAAGAAGAAGAAGAAGAAGAAGAAGAAAAAGAAGAAGTTCAAGGAGAAGAAGAAGAACAGAAAGTAGAGGAAGAAGTAGGAGAAGGAGAAGGAGAAGAAGATGAAGAAGAAGAAGAAGGAGGAGAAGAAGAAGAATATGGAGAAGAAGGGCAACGAAGATCAAGAAGAACAAGAAGACGAAGAAGAAGAGGATGACGAAGAAAATGAAGCAAAAGAAGGAGAAGAAGGAGTGGAAGAAGAAGAAGAATAATAATAATAATAATAAGAAGAAGAAGAAAAAGAAGAAGTAGATGATTTTGATCATGAACAAGAAGAAGAAGAAGAAGAGGAGGAGGAGAAAGAAGAAGAAGAGGAAGAAGAAGAAGTAGAAGAAGTTGAAGTAGAAGAAAATGAAGAGGAAGAAGAAGAAGTAGAAGAAGAAGGAGAAGAAAGATAAGAAGAAGAGGAGGAGGAGCAAGAAGAAGAAAAAGAGGAGAGGAAGAAGAAGAAGAATAAGAAGAAGAACAAGAAGAAGAAGAAGTTGTAGTAGTAGTAAAAGAAGTTGAACAAAAACATCAAGAAGGGGAAGAAGAAGAAGAAGCAGAAGAAGAAGGAGAAGAAGGAGGAGATGAAGAAGAAGAAGAAGAGGAAGATGAAAAAACAAGAAAGAAGAAGAGGAGGAAGAAGGACAAGAAGAAGAAGAAGAAGAAGAAGGAGAAGATGAACATGTAAAAGAAGAGGAACAAGAGGAGGAGAAGGAAGAAGAAGAAGAAGAAGAAGAAGAAGAAGAAGAAGAAGAACAAGATGATGATGATGAGATTAAGAAAAGAATAAGAAGAAGAAGAATAAGAAGAAGGAGAAGAAGAAGAAGAAGAAAACGTAAAAGAAGAGGAAGAAGAAGAAGAAGAAGAAGAAGAAGAAAAAGAGAGTAAGAAGAAGAGGAAGAACAAGAGGAAAAAGTAGTAGAATAAATGGAAGAAGAAGAAGAAGAAAGAGAAGAAGAAGAAGAAGAAGAATGAGAGGAAGAACAAGAAGAAGAAGAAGAAGAAGATGTCAAAGTAAATGCAGAAGTAGAGGAAGAAGAAGAGGAAGAAGAAGAAGAAGAAGATTTAGAAGAAGAAGAAGAAGAAGAAGAAAAAGAAGAAAAATAGAAGAAGAAGAAGAAGAAGAAGAAAAATAGAAGAAGAAGAAGAAGAAGAAGAAGAGAAGAAGAAAATGAAGAAGAGGAGGAGAAAGAAGAAGAAGGAGAAGAAGAAAAAGAAGAAGAAGAAGAAAAAGAAGAAGATGAAGAAGAAAAAAAGCAAGATGAACAAAAGGAAGAACGAGAGGGAGAAGAAGAAGAAGAAGAAAAAGTAGTCATAGTAGATGAAGAAGAAC
>JAIUJO010002233.1:0-5000 GCA_023846275.1 Vanilla planifolia
TTCTTCTTCCACTTCATCTTCTTCTTCTTCTTCTTCGTCTTCTTCTTCTTTGTTTTATTCCTCCTGATCTTCCCCTTCTTTTTCTACTTCTTCTCCTCTTTCTTCTTCTTTGCCTTCTTCTTCTTCTCTTACTTCTTCTTTTTCATCTACTTCTTCATTTTCTTCTACCTCTTCTTCTTCTTCTTCTTCATCTTCTTTCACTTTTTCTCCTCCTTCTTCCTTGCCTTCATCATCTTCTTCTTCTTCTTTTTCTTCTTCTCCAACTTCTTCTTCTTCTTCTTCTTCCTATTCTTCTTTTTTTCTTTTTCTTTTACCTCTTCTTAATCTTCCTCTTCTTCACCCTTTTCTTCTTCGTCATTGTCTTGCTCTTCTTCAATATCATCATCACCATCATCTTCTTCTTCTTCATCTTCTTCTTCTATTTCTTCTTCTTCTTCTTCTTCTTCTTCTACATCTTCATCTTCTTCTTCTTGTTTTTCTTCTTTGTCTTCTTCTCCTTCTTCTCCTTCTTCTTCTTCTTCTTCTTCTCATTCTTATTATTATAGTTTTTATTATTGTTATTCTTCTTCTTCTTCTTTTTCTTCAACTTCGCCTTCTTCTTCTTCTATCACTTTCTCTTTTTCATCATCGTCTTCTTCTACTTCTTCGTCTTCTTCTTCTTCTTTGTCTTCTTCTTGTTCTTTTCCTTCTTCTTCTTCGTTTTCATCTTCTTCTTCTTTTTTTCCTTCTTCTCCTTCTTCTTCTTCTTCTTTTTCTTCTTCTCCTTCTTCTTCGTCTTCTTCTTTTTTGTGTCCTTTTTCTTCTTCTTCTTCTTCTTTTCTCTTCATATTTTCTTCTTCTTCATATTCTTCTTTTTCTTTAACTTCTTCTTCCTCTTTGTCCTCTTCTTCTTCGATTAACTTCTTCATCTTCTTCTACTTTGACTTCTTCTTCTTCTGTTTCATACTCTTCTTCTTCCTGTTCTTCTTTTCTACTTCTTCTCCTTCTACTACTACTTCTTCTTCTTCTTATTCTTCTTCTTCTCTTTCTTTTTCTTCTACTTCTTCTTCTTCAGCTTCTTCTATTTCTTTTACTTCTTTTTCTTCTACTTCTTCTTCTTCCTCTTCTTCTTCTTCTTCTACTTCTTCATCTTCTTCTTCTTCACCTTCATCTTCTTCCACTTCGTCTTCTTCTTCTTCTTCTTCTTCTTCTACTTCTCCTTCTTTTAGAACTATTTCCTCATCTTTGCCTTCTTTTCCTTCTTCTTCTTCATCTTTTTCTACTTCTTCACCTTCTTCTTCTTCTTCTTCTTCTTCTTCTCCTTCTTCTTCTTCTTCTTCATCTTCTTCTTCTTTTACTCCTTCGTCTTCTTCTTCTTCTTCTTTGTAGTCTTATTTTTCTTCTTCGTCTTCTTCTTCTTCTTTGTCTTCTTCTTCTTCTTCTTATTCTTCTTCTTCTTCTTCCACTACTACTTCTTCTTCTTCTTCTTCTTCTTATCCTTCTTTTTCTTCTTCTTCTTCTTCTACGCCCTCCTCTTTTTCTTTTTTTTCCTTCTTCTTCTTCTTTTTCTTTCTCTTCTTCTTCATCTTCTTGATCTTCTTCTTCTTCTTTCTATTTTTCCTCTCCTCCTCCTCCTTTTTCTTCTTCTTCATCTTCTTCGTCTTCTTCATCCTCTTCTTCTTCTTCGTCTTCTACTTTATCGTCTTCTTCTTCTTCTTCATCTACTTCTTCTTCTTCTTCTCCTTCTTCTTCTTCTTCTTCTTCTTTTGCTTCTTTTTCTTCTTCTCCTTCACCTTCTCCTTCTTTTTTTTCTTCTTTGTCTTTTGCTACATCTTCTTCTTCTTCTTCTTCGTATTCTTCTTCTTCTTCTTTTTCTTCTTCTTCTTCTTTTTCTTCTTCATCATCTTCATCTTCTTCTTCCTCTTCTTGTTCCTCTTCTTTTTCTTCCTCTTCTTCATCTTCATCATCGAATCTTCTTCTTCTTTAGCTTGTTCTTCTTCTTCTTCTACAACACTTTGTCTTCTTCTTCTACATTTTCTTCTCTACTGTCGTCTTCTTCTACTTCTTATTCTTCTTCTTCTTCTTCAACTAATTTTTCTTCATCTTCTTCTTCTTCTTCTTCTTGTCCTACTTCTTCTTCGTCTTCTTCTTCTTCTTCTTTGCCTTCTTCTTCTTTTCTCTTCTCTTCTTCTTCTTGTTCTTTTTTTTCTTTTATTTTATCATCTTCTACTTCATCTTTGGCTTTTTCTAATTCTTCTTATTCCTCCTTTACTTCTTCTTATTCATCCTTGTGCTATCCTTCTTCATCTTCTCTCCTTCTTCTTCTTCTTCTTCTTCTTCTTCTTTTTCTTCTTCATCTTCTTCTTTTTTGTGTTCTTCTTCATGATCTTCTTCCTCTTCTTGTCCTTGCTCTTCTTCTTCTTCTTCTTCATCCCTTTCTTCTTCATCTCCTTCTTCTTCTACTTCTTCATTGTGTTCTTCCTCTTCTTCTTCTTCTTCTTTGTCTTCTTATTCTTCTTCTTCTTCTTCTTATTCGTCTTTTTCTTCTTCATCTTCTTCTACTTGTTCTTCTTCTATAAGTTTTCCCACTACTTCTTCTTCCTCTTCTTCTTCTTCTTCTTATTCTTCTTCTCCTTCTTCTTCTTCTTCCACTTCTCTTTCTTTCCTTTCATCTTTCTCATCTTCTTCTTTTCTTCTTGTTCTTCTTCACCTTCTTCTTCTTCTTCTTCTTTGACTTCTTTTTATTCTTCTTCTTCTTCTTCTTCTTCTTCTTCTTCTCTTCTTCTTATTCTTCTTATTCTACTTCTTTTTCTTCTAATTCTTCTTTTTCTTCTTCTTCTTCATCATCATCTTCTTCTTCTTGGTCTTCTTCTTCTTCTTCTTCTTCGTCTTCTTCTTCTTCATCTTCTTCTTCTTCGTCTTCTTCTTCTTCTTCTTCTTCTTCCTTTAATTTTTCCTCTCCTTCTTCTTCTTCTTCTTCTTCTTCTTCTTCTTTGTCTTCTTATTTTTCCTCTCCTTCTACTTCTTCTTCTTCTTCTTCTTCTTATTCTCCTTCCCTTCTTTATCATGTTCTTCTTCTTCATCATGATCTTCTTTTTCTTTTATTGCTTCTCCTTCTTCTTGTTTTTTTCTTATTCTTCTTCTTCTTCTTCTCCTTATTCTTCTTCTTCTTCTTCTTCTTCTTCTTCTTCTTCCTTCTTCTTCTTCTTCTTCACCTTCTTTTTCCTCCTCTTCTTCTTTTTCCTCATCTTTTTCTTTGACTTCTTTGTCTTCATCATCGTCTTCTTCTTCTTCTTCAACTGGTTCTTCTTCTTCTAGCTATGTTCTTCTTCTACTTCTACTACTTTGCCTTCTTCTTCTACATTTTCTTCTTAATCTTCGACTTCTTCTTCTTTTTCTTCTTCTTCTTCTTCTTCCCCCTCTTCTTCTTCTCCTTATTCTTCTTCTTTTCTCCTCTTCTTCTTCTTCTTCCTCTTCTTCTTCTTCTTCTTCTTCTTCTTTTTCTACTTATTTATCGTGTTCTACTTCTTCTTTGCCTTCTTCTAATTCTTCTTCTTCCTCCTCTTCTTCTTCTTATTCTTCTTTGTCCTATCCTTCTTCATCTTCATCTCCTTATTCTTCTTTTTCTTATTTATCTTCTTCTTCTTCTTCCTCGTCGACTTCTTCTTCTTCTTCATCTTCTTCTTCTTTGTCTTCTTCTTCATAATCTTCTACTTCTTCTTCTCCTTCCTCTTCATCTTCTCCTTCTTCTTCTTCCCCTTCTTCTTCATCTCCTTGTTCTTGTTCTTCATCATTTTCTTCTTCTTCTTCTTCTTCATCATCTTCTTCTTCATCATCATCATCATCTTCTTCTTCTACTTGTACTTCTTCTTCTTCTTCTTCTTCTTCATCTTCTTCTTCTTCTACTTCTTCTTCTCCTCTTGCTTCTTCTTCTTCTTGTTCTTCTTGATCTTCTTTTCTTTTTCTTCTTCTTTTTCTTCTTCTTCAACTTCATCTTCTTCTTCTTCTTCTTGCTCTGCTTCTTCTTTAACTTCTTCTTCTACCTTCTCATCATCTTTCTTTTCTTTTCATTTTTCTTCTTCATTTTTGTCTTGCTCTTTCTCATCATCAACATCTTCTTCTTCTTCTTCTTCCTCATTTTCTTCTCCTTCTTCTTCTTCTACTACTTCTCATCTTCTTTTATGTTTTCTTCTTTTCCTTCTTCTCCACTTTCTTCTTCTTCTTCTTCTTCTTCTTCTTCTTCTACTTCTTCCTCTTCTTCTTCTTCTTCTTCCTCTTCTCTTTTTTCTTTTCGTCTTCCTCTTCTTCTCCTTTAACTTCTATGTTTTCTTCTTCTACTTCTTCTTCTTCTTCTTCTTCTTTGTCATGTTCTTCTTCTTCTTGATCTTCTTCATCTTCTTCTTTGATTTGTTCTTCTTCTTCATCTTCTTCTCCTTCTTCTTCTTCTTCTTCTTCTTCTCGTTCTTCTTCTTCTTCTTTATTTTATTTTTCCTCTCCTTCACCTTCTTCTTCTTCGTCTACTTCTTCTTCTTTGTCTTCTCCTTTTCTTCTTCGTCTTCTTCTTCTTCTTTGTCTTCTTCTTCTTCTCTTGTTCTTGTCCTTCTTGTTCTTCTACTTTTTCTTCTTCTTCTTCTTCTTTTTCTTATTCTTATTTTTCTGCTTCTTCATCTTATTCTTCTTCTACTACTACTTCTTCCTCTTCTTCTTCTTCTTCTCCTTCTTCATCTTCTTCTTCTTCTTCTTCTTCATTTTCTTCTTCATCTTCGCCTTCTTCTTCTTCTCCTTCTTGTACCTCTTTGAATTCTTCTTCTTCATCTTCTTCTACTTCTTCATCTTCTTCCACTTCTTCATCTTCTTTTTCTACTTCTTCTTCTTCTTCTTTTTCTACTTCTTCTTTATCAATGTCTTCTTCTTCTGCTTCCTCTTCTTCTTCCACTTCTTCTTCTCCTTCTTCTTCTTCATCTTCTTCGTCTACTTCTTCTTCTTCTTCTTCTTCATCATCTTCTTCTTCTTCTTCTTCT
>JAIUJO010002233.1:10000-12500 GCA_023846275.1 Vanilla planifolia
CTTCTTCTTCAACTTCTTTCTTTTCGCCTTTCCCTTCTTCTTCTCTTCTTCTTTGTCTTCTTCTTCTTCCTCCTCTTCATCTACTTCTTCATCTTCTTCTTCTTCTTTGTCTTCTTCTTCTTCTTCTTTGTCTTCTTCTTCTTCTTCCTTGTCTTCTTCTTCTTGTTCTTCGTTTTCATTTTCTTCTTCTTTTTTTTCCTTCTTCTTCTTCTTCTTCTTCTCCTTCTTCTTTGTCTTCTTCTTTTTTGTCTTCTTTTTATTCTTCTTCTTCTTCTTCCTCTTCAACTTTTCTTCTTCTTCATATTCTTCTTGTTCTTTAACTTCTTCTTCCTCTTTGCCTTCTTCTTCTTCTTCGATTAACTTGTCTTCATCTTCTTCTACATTGACTTCTTCTTCTTCTGCTTCATACTCTTCTTCTTCCTCTTCTTCTTTTCTACTTCTTCTCCATCTACTACTACTACTTCTTCTTCTTCTTATTCTTCTTCTTCTTCTTCTTCTTCTTCTCTTTCTTTTTCTTCTACTTCTTCTTCATGTTCTTGTTCTTCTTCTTCTTCTTCTTTTTCTTCTTCTTCTTCCAATTTATCTTCTTCTTCTTCATCATCTTCTTCTTCTTCTACTGCTACTACTACTTATTATTATTATTATTATTCATCTTCTTTCCTTCTTCTTCTTCTTCTTCTTCATCATAATCATCATCTACTTCTTCTTCTTCTTCTTCTCATATTACTATTATTATTATTGTTTTTGTTCTTCTTATTCTTCGTTTTCTTCTTCTTCTTCTTCATCATCATCTTCTACTCCTTCTAGTTCTTGTTCTTCTTCCTCTTCGTCGTCTTTTTCTTCTTCGTCTACGACTTCTTCTTCTACATTTTATTTTTCTTCTTCTTTTACTTCTTCCTCTTTTTCTTCTTCTTCTTCTTCTTCTTTTTCTTCTTCAACTTCTTCTTCTTCTTCAACTTCTTTTACTTCTTCTTCCTCTTCTTCTTGTTCTTCTTCTTCTATTTCTTCTTCTCCCTCTTCTTCTTCTTCTACCTTCTTATTATTATTATTATTATTATTATTATTATTATAATAATAATTATTATTATTATTCTTATTCTTTTTTTCTTGTACTTCTTCTTCAATATCTTCATCTTATTCTTCATCATTTTTGTCATCCTCTTTTTTTCGTCTACTTCTTCTTTGTCTTCTTCTTCATCATGTCCTTCTTCTTCTTCTTCTTCCCTTTTGTCTCCCCTCCTTCTTCTTCTTCCCTTTCTTCTCCATCTTGTTCTACTTCTTCTTCTTTGTCCTATTCTTCTTTTTCTACTTCTTCTTTGTCATCTTCTTCTCCTTCTTCATCTTGTTCATCTTCGTCTTCTTCATGTTTTTCTACTTCTTCTTCTTCTACTTCTTTTTCTTCGTCTTCTCCTTATTCTTCTTCTTCATCTTCCTCTTCATCAACTTCTTCTTCTTCCATTTCTTCTTCTTCGTCTTCTTCTACTACTACATCTTCTTCTTCTTCTTCATGTGCTTCTTCTTCTTGTTCTACTTCCTCTTCTTCTCCTACTTCTACCTCTGCTTCTTCTTCCTCTTCTTCTTCTTCCTCTTTTTCTTCTTCTCCCTCTTCTTCTTTTCCTTCTTTTTCTTCTTCAAATTCTTCTTTTTCTTCTTCTTTCTGTTCATCTTCTTCTTCATCTTCATGTTCGTCTATTTCTTCGTCTTCTTCTTCTTCTTCTTCTTTTAGTCTTCTAATTCTTCTTTTTTGTCTTCTTCTTCTTCTTCTTAATATTCTTCTTTTTCTTCTTTTCTTCTTCTTCATCATTTTCTTCTTCTCCTTCTTATTCATCATTATCATCAACTTCTTCTTCTTTTTCTTCTTCTTCCTCTTATTCTTCTTCTTCTTCTTCTTCTTCTTCTTCTTCTTCCTCTTCATGTTCTTCTTCGTCGCATTCTTCGTCTTCTTCTTCTACTTCCTCTTCAGCTTCTTCTTCTACTACTACTTCTTCTTCTTCTTCTTCCTCTTTATCTTCTTCTTCTCCTTCTTCTTCTTCTTCTTCTTCTTTTTCTTATTCTTTGTCTTCTTGTTCTTCTTGTTCTTGTTCTACTTCTTCGTCTTGTTCTCCTTCTTTTTCTTCTTCTCTTCTTCTTCTTGTTCTTTTACTTCTTTTTTTCTTCTTCTTCTGCTTCTTCTATGTCTTCTACGTCTTTTCTTTCTTCTTGTTCTTTTTCTTCTTTTCCTTCTTCTTCTTCTTCTTCTTCCTCTTCCTCTTCCTCTTCTTCTTCTTCTTCTACTTCTTCATCTTCTTCTTCTTCACTTTCATCTTCTTCCTCTTCATCATCATCTTCTTCTTCTCCTACTTTTAAAACTACTTCCTCATCCTCGCCTTCTTTTCCTTCTTCTTCTTCGTCTTCTTCATCTTTTTCTATTTCTTCTACTTCTTCTTCTTCTTCTTCTTCAACTTCATCTGCTTCTCACTCTCCGCTTCTTCTTCCTCTTCTTCTTCTTCATATTCTTCTT
>JAIUJO010002233.1:17500-22500 GCA_023846275.1 Vanilla planifolia
TCTTCTTCTATCTCTTCCACTTCGTCCCATTCTTCTTCTTCTTCTTCTCCTTCTTCTTCTTATTCTAGTTATTCTTCATCTTTGTCTTCTTCTTCTCCTTCTTCTTCTTCTTCTTCTTCTTCTTCTTCTTCTTCTTTGTCTTCTGCTTCTTTGTCTTCTACTTCTTCATCTTCTACTATTCTTCTTCTTCTTCTTCTTCTTTCACTTTGTCCTCTTCTTTTTCTTCTTCTTCTTCTTCTTCTTCTTCTCCTTCTTCTTTCTCTTCCTCAACTTCTTTTTAATCTTCTTCTTCTTCTTTTTCTTCTTATTCGTTTTCTACTTCTTCTCCTTCTATTTATTCTTCTTCTTCTTCCTTTTCTTTTTCTCCTTCTTCTTCCTCTTCTTCTTCTTCTTCTTCTTCTTCTTCGTCTCCACCTCCTTCTTCTCCTTAATCTTATTGTCTTTCTTTGTCTTCTTTTTCTTCCTCTTCCTCCTCCTCTTCTTCTACTTCTTTTTCTTTTTCTTCTTCTTCTTCTACCTCTTCTTCTTCTTCTTCTTCCACTTTATCATCTTCCTCCTCTTCTCCTTCTTCTTCTTCGTCTTCTCCTTCTTCTTCATTTCTTTCCCTCTTCTTCTACATCTTCTTGTTCTTCTTCTTCATTATCTTCTTCTTCATCATCAACATCATCATCATCATCATCTTTTTCTTCTTCTTCTTCATCTTCTTTTTCTTCTCCTACTATTACTACTACTTCTTCTCCTTCATCTTTGTCCCCTTTGTTCTTCCTATCCTTCTTCTTCCTCTTCTTCATCTTCTTCTTCTTTGTCTTCTTCTTCATCATTTTCTCCTTTTTCTTCTTCCCCTTCTTCACTTTCTCCTTCTTCTTGTTCTTCTTCATCATCATCATGATCATCATCTTCTTCTTCTTCTTCTTCTTAATCTTCTTCTTCGACTTCTTCTTCGTCTTCTTATTCGTCTTCTTCTTCTCCTTCTTCTTCTTCTTCATCTTGATCTTCTTCTTCTGCTTCTTTTTCTTCTTATTCGTGTTCTTTTTTTTCTTCTACTTCTTTATTTTCTTTTTCCTCTTACTCTTCTTCTTCTTCCTCTTCTTCTCCCTCTTCTCTGCAACTTCTTCTTACTCTTCTTCATCTTCTTCTTCTTCTTGTTCTTTTACTTCTTCATCTACTTCTTCTTTTTCTTCTTCTCCTCCTTCCCCTTCTTCTTCTTCTTCTTCTTCTTCATCACGTTCTTGTTCTACTACTTCTTTTGCTACTTCTTCTTCTTCTTCTTCTTCTTCTTCTTTCTTCTTTTCTTCTTCTACTTTTATAACTACTTCTACTTCATCCCCTTCTTCTCTTTCTTCTTTTGCTTCTTCTTCTTCTTCTTTCACTTCTTCTTCTTCTTCTTTCACTTCTTCTTCTTCTTCTTTCACTTCTTCTTCTTCTTCTTCTTCTTTATCTTCATCTTGTTCTTCTTCTCCATCATCTTCTACTTCTTCTTCGCGTTCTTCTTCTTCTTCTTCTTCTTCTTCTTCATCTTCTTCTTCATCATCTACTTCCTTTTCTTTGCCCTCTTCTTCTTTTTCTTCTCCTTATTCTTCTTCTTCTTCTTCCTATTCTTCATCATCGTCTTCTTCTTGTTCTTCTTTTTCTTCTTCTTCTTCTTCTTCTTTTTCTTCTTCTTATTATTACTATTCTTCTTCTTCTTCTTCTTCTTCTTCCTCCTGTTCTTCATTGCCTTCTTCTTCTTCTTCTTCTCCACTTCCTTCTTCGTCGTCTTCTTTTTCTTCTTCATTGATTCTGCTTGTTCGTCTTCTTCCTCCTCTTCTTATCTTCTTCATCTTTGTCTTGTTCTTCATCATTTTCTCCTTCTTGTTCTTCCCCTTCTTGATCTTCTCCTTCTTCTTGCTCTTCTTCATCCTTTTCTTCTTCTTTTACTTGTTCTTCTTCTCCTTCTTCTTCTTCATCATCTTGATCTTCTTCTTCTTCTTCTTCTTTTTCTTCTTCGTGTTCTTCATTTTCTTCTTCTTCCTCTTCTTCTACATTTTCTTTTACTTTTCTCTTCTTCTTCTCCCTCTTCTTTGCCATCTTCTTCTTCAACTTCTTTTTGCACTTCTTCATCTTCTTCTACTTCTTTTACTTCTTCGTCTTATTCTTCTTTTTTTTTTCTGTCTTCTTCTTCTTCTCCTCCTTCTTCTGCTTCTTCTTCGTTTTCTTATTCTTCTTTTTAGTCATCATCATCTTCTTCTTCTTCTTCATTGCCTTCATGTTCTTCTACTTCTTCTTCTTCTTCTTAACCTTCTTCTCCTTCTTCTCCTTCTTCTTCTTCTTCTTCTACTTCTTCTTCTTCCTCCACCTCTTCTTCTTCTTCTTCTTCTTCTTCTTCTTCTTCTTCTCCTTCTTCGTCTTCTTCTTCTCCTTCTCCTTCTTTATCGTCTTCTTCTTCTTCTTTTTCTTCTTCCTCTTCTTTTTCTTCTTCTTGTTCTTCATCATCAGCATCCTTTTCTTCTTCTTCTTCTTATTATTCTTCTTCTTTTTCATCTTCTTCTTCTTCATGAACATTATCTTCTTTTTCTTCTTCTTCTTCTTCTTCTTCTTCTTCCTCGTCTTCTTATTCTTCTTCTTCTACTTTTCCTTCTTCTTTTTCTTTTTCTTTTTCTTCATCCTCTTCTTCTTCATCATCTTCTTCTTTTCTTTGTTTTGTTTTTCTTTTTCTTTTTCTTCGTTTACTCTTCTTTCTTCTTCTTCTTCTCCTCCTTCTTGCTCCTCTTATTTTTCTTCCTCTTCTTCATCTTCGTCTTCGTCTTCTTCTTCATCTTCTTCTTCTTTTTCTAGTTCTTGCTTCTTCTTCTTCTTCTTCTTCTACTTCTTCATCTTCTTCTTCTTCAATTTCTTCTTCGACTTCGTCATCTTCTTCTTCTTCTTCTTTTTCTACTTCTTCTTCTTCATCTTGTTCTTCTTCTTCTTCATCTTCTTCTTCATCGCCTTCCTCTTCTTCTACTTCTTTTACTTCTTCTTTTCCTTCTTCTTCTTCTTTTGTTTTTCTTTTTCTTCTTATTTATAATCTTCAACTTCTTCCTTGTCTTCATCTATTTCTTCTTGTTCTTCCTCTACTACTTATTCCTCTTTGTCATATTCTTCTTCTTGTTAATCTTCTTCTTCTTCTTAAACTTCTTCCTCCTCTTCATCTTCTTCTTCTTCTTCTTCGTCTTCTTCTTCTGTCTTATTCTTCATGATCTTCCCCTTCTTTTTCTCCTTCTTCTTCTCCTCTTTCTTCTTCTTCGCCTTCTTCTTCTTCCTATTCTTCCTCTTCTTCATCATCTACTTCTTTTTCTTCTACCTCTTCCTCTTCTTCTTCTTCTTCTTTCACTTTTTCTTCTCCTCCTTCTTCCTCATCTTCATCATCTTCTTCTTCTACTTTTTCTTCTTCTCCAACTTCTTCTTCTTCTTCTTCTTCCTCTTCTTCTCTTTTTCTTTTTCTTTTACCTCTTCTTAATCTTCCTCTTCTTTGCCCTTTTCTTCTTCGTCATTGTCCTGCTCTTCTTCATTATCATCATCACCATCATCTTCTTCTTCTTCATCTTCTTCTTCTTCTTCTTCTTCTTCTTCTTCTTCTTCTTCTTTTACTTCTTCATCTTATTCTTCTTCTTGTTTTTCTTCTTTTTCTTCTTCTCCTTCTTCTCCTTCTTCTTCTTCTTTCTTCTTCTTCTTCTTCTCATTCTTATTATTATTGTTATTATTATTATTATTTTTCTTCTTCTTTTTCTTCAACTTTGCCTTCTTCTTCTTCTTCAACTTCTTTCTTTTTGTCTTGCTCTTCTTCTTCTCTTCTTCTTTGTCTTGTTCTTCTTCTTCTATGACTTTTTCTTTTTCATCATCCTCTTCTTCTACTTTTTCGCCTTCTTCTTCTTTGTCTTCTTCTTCTTTTTCTTCTTGTTCTTCTTGTTCTTCCTTTTCATCTTCTTCCTCTTTTTTTCCTTCTTCTTCTTCTTCTTCTTCTCCTTCTTCTTCGTCTTCTTCTTTCTTGTCTTCTTTTTCTTCTTCTTCTTCTTCCTCTTCATCTTTTCTTCTTCTTCATATTCTTCTTGTTCTTTAACGTCTTCTTCCACTTTGTCTTCTTCTTCTTCTTCGACTTCTTTAACTTCTTCATCTTCTTCTACTTTGACTTCTTCTTCTGTATCATACTCTTCTTCTTCCTCTTCTTCCTTTCTAATTCTTCTTCTTCTACTACTACTACTTCTTCTTCTTCTTCTTCTCTTTCTTTTTCTTCTACTTCTTCTTCATGTTCTTGTTCTTCTTCTTTTTCTTCTTCTTCTTCCTATTTATCTTCTTCTTCTTCATCATCGTCTTCTTCTTCTACTACTACTATTACTTCTTATTATTATTATTATAATTATTGTTCATCTTCTTTCCTACTTCTTCTTCTTCTGCATCATCATCATCTTCTTCTTCTTCTTCTCATATTACTATTGTTATTATTCTTCTACCTCACCTCGTCCTCCTACTTCTTTGTCTTATTATTATTATTAAGTTTACTCTTGTTCTACTACTTCTTCTCTTCTTGTTCTTCTTCATCTTCTTCTTCTTCTTCTACTTCTTCTTCTCGTTCTTCTTCTTCTTCTTATCTTTTTCTTCTTCTTTTTTTTCCTCTACATCTTCCTCTCCTTCTTCTTGTTCTTTTTCTTCTACTACTTCTCCTTCTCCATCTTCTTCTTCTCCTTCCATTTCTTCTTTTCTTCTTCTTCTTCTTCTTCTCATCTTCTACTTCTTCTTCTTCTTATCCTTTTTTCTTCTTATCCATTTTTCTTCTTGTTGTTCTTCATCTCCCTCTACGTCTTCTTCTACTTCTACATCTTCTACTTCCTCTTCTTCTATTTCTTCTTCTTCTTCATCATCTTCCTCTCCTTCTTCTACTTCTCCTTCTCCTTCTTCTTCTTCTTCTTCTTCAATTTCTTCTGCTTCTCCTTCTTCGTCTTCTTCTTCTTCTTCTTATTCCTCCTCTTTCTCTTCTCTTCTTTTTT
>JAIUJO010002233.1:27500-30000 GCA_023846275.1 Vanilla planifolia
CCTTCCCCACTTCTTCTTCTTCATCTTCTTCTTCTTCTTCTTCTTCTTCTTCTTCTTCTTTTTCTTCTTCTTCTTCCTCTTCTTTTTCTTTTTCTTCTTCTTCTTGTTCTTCTTCTTTTCATCTTCTTCTTCTCATTCTTCTTCTTCTTGTCCTTCTTCTACTCCTTCTTCTTCTTCTTCTACTACATCTTTTTGTTGTTCTTCTCCTTTTTCTCCTCCTTATTCTCCTCTTCTTCTGCTTCTTCTTCTTCTTCTTCTTTGGCTTCTTCTTTGTCCTCTTCTTCCTCTTATTATCATTATTATTATTATTATTATTATTATTACTATTATTATTATTTGTCTTCCTCTTCTTCTTTTTCTTCTTCTTCATCTTCCTCTTCTTCGTCTTCTTCTTATTCTCTTCTTCTTCATGTTCCTCTCCTTCTTCTTCGTCTTCTTCTCTTTCTTCTTCTTCTTCTTCTTCTTTTTCTTCTTCATCTTCTACTTCATCTTCTTCTTCTTCTTCTTCTTCTTCTTCTTCTTCCTCTTCTTCTCATTCACCTTCATCGCCTTCCTCACCTTCTGCTTCTTCTTCTTCTTGTTCTTCTTCCTCTTCTACTTCTTCATTTTCTTTATCTTTTTCCTCTCTTCTTCCTCTTCTTCTTCTTCTTCTTTTTTATCTTCTTCTTCGTCTTCTCCTTCTTCTTCTTCTTCTTCTTCTGCTACTTTTTCTTCCTGTTCCTCTTCTTCTCCTTCATTGTACTCCATCTTTTTCATCTTCTCCTTCTTCTTCTTCTCCTTCTTCTTCTTCTACTTCTACTTCTTCTTCTTCTTCTACTTCTTATTCTTCTTTTTCTTCTCCTTTTTCTTCTTCTCATTCTTCTTCCTCTTCTTTTTCTTCTTGTCCTTCTCTATCCCCTTCTTCATCTTCATCTTTGTTTTCTCAATTTTCTTCTTCTTCCTCTCCTACTTTCACATGTTCTTCTTCTTCTTCTTGTTCTTCTTCATCATCTTTTCCTTCTTCTTCTCCGTTTTTGTGTTCTTCTTCTTCTTTGTCTTCCTTTCTTTCTTGTTTTTTTTTCTTTTGCTACTTCTACTTCTTCTCCCTGTTTTGTCCTTTTTCTTCTTCTTCTTCTTCTTCTTCTTCGTCTACTAATTCTACTTCTACTTCTTCATCTTCTTCTTATTCTTCTTCTTCTTCTTCTTCTCTTGTTCTTATTCTTATTCTTCTTTTTCTTTCACTTTTCATCTTCTTCTTCCTTTACTATTTCTTCTTCTTCTTAATATTTTTTTCTTCTTCTTGTTATTCTCCTTTTTCTTCTCCTTCTTCTTTTACTACTACTTCTTATTCTTTTTCTTCTTCTTCTTCTTCATCTTCCTCTCCTTCATCTTTTACTTCTCTTTCTTCTACTTCTTCTTCTTCTTCTTCTTCTCTTTCTTCTACTTCTCCTTCTCCTTCTCCTTCTTCTTCTTCTTCTTCTTCTCCTTCTTCTTCTTCTTCTTCTTCTTCTTTGTCTTCATCTTCTACTTCTTCTTCTTCTCTTCTTCATCATATTATTATTATTCTTTTTCTTCTTCTAATTTTTCATCTCCTTCTTCTTCTTCTTTTTCTCCTTCTGCTTCTTGAACTACGTCTTCTTCTTCTATTTCATCTTCATCTTCCTCCCCTTCTTCTTCTTCTTCTTCTACTTCTTCTTCTTCTTCTTCTTCTTCTCTTCTTCTTCTTGTTGTTGTTCTTTTCCTTTTTCTTCTTAATCTTCTTCTTCTACTTCTTCTTTCTTTTTCTTCTTCTTCATCATCATCATCTTCATCCTCTTCCACTCATTTTTATTTTCTTCCTCTTCTTCTTCATCATCATTTTAATCTTTCTTTCCTTTTTCTCCTCTTTTTTCTTCTTCTTCTTCTTCTTCTTCTTCTGCTTATTCTCCTTGTTCTACTTCCTTCTTCTTCTTCTTCTCTATTCCCTTCTCCTTCTTCTTCTCCTTCTTTCCTTTTCTTCAACTTCATCCTCTTCCTCTCCTTTTTATTCTTCTTCCTCTTCTTCTTCTTCTTCTCCATCTTCTACTTCTTTTTCTTATTCTCCTCTTTCTTCTTCTTCTTCTTCTTGTTCTTCTTCTTCTTTTACTTCTTCATCTTCATGTTCTTCTTCTTCTTCTTCTTCCTCCTCCTCCTCTTCCCCTTCTTCTTCTTCTTCTTCCCTTCTTCTAGTTCTTCTTCTTATTTTTATTCTTTTTTCTTCTTTTTCTTCTCATCACCTTCTTCTTCTTCTTCTCCTTCTCCGTCTTCTTCTTCCTCATCTTCCTCTTCTTCTTCTTCTTCCTCTTCCTCTCCTTCTTCTACATCTCCTTGTTCATCTTCTTCTTCTTCTCCACCTTCTTATTTTTCTTCTTCTTCTTCTTCTTCTGCTCCTTATTTTTTCCTCTTCTTCTTCTTCTTCTTTGATTTCTTCTTCTTCATTTTCTTCTTCTCATCTTCTTCGTCTTCTCTTCTTCTTCTTCTTATTCTTCTTCTTCTTATTCTT
>JAIUJO010002233.1:42500-45000 GCA_023846275.1 Vanilla planifolia
TATTCCTCGTAATCATCATCATCATCATCGTCTTCTTCTTCTTCTCTTCTTCTTCTTTATTCCTTCTTCTTCTACTTATCCATCTTCTTCTTCCTCTTCTTCTTATTCATCTTCATCCTCTTCCTCTCCTTCTACTTCTTCTTCCTCTTCTTCTTCTTCTCCTTCTTCTTCTTCTTCTTCTTCTTCTTATTCTTCTTCTTCTTCTTCTTCTTCCTCTTCTTATTCTTCTTCTTTTTTCACCTTCTTCATCATATTCGTCTTCCTTTTCTTCTTCTTTTTTATTCTTCTTCTTCTTCTTCTTCTTCTTCTTTTCTTCTTCTTCTTCTTCTTCAACCTTTTCTTCTTCTTCGTCTTCTCCTTCTTCTTCTTCCAATTCCTCGTCTACTTCATCTTCCTCTCCTTCTTTTTCATCTTCTCCTTCTTCTTCCACTTCCTTTTCTTCTTCTCTTTCTTCTCCATTTTCTTCTTCTCCTTCTTCTACTTCTCCTCTTTATCTTTCTTTCTAACATCTTCTTCTACTCTTTCTTCTTCTTCTTCTTTTACTACTATTATTTCTATTTTTTATTCTTTTTCTTCTTCTTCTTCTTCATTACCTTCTTTTTCTTTCTCTTCTTTGCCTTCTTCTTCTTCTTCCTCCTCTCCTTCTTCTTTTAAATCTCCTTCGTCTTCTTCTTCTTCTTCTTCTTCTTCTTCTTTTTCTACTTCTCCTTCTCCTACTCTTCCTCCTCCTCATCCTCCTCCTCCTCCTTCTACTTCTGTTCTTCTTCTTCTCCTTCTTCTTCCTCTTCTTCTTAATCTTTTTTTTTTCTTTTTCTTCTTCTTCTTGTTCTTCTTCTTCCTCTTGTTCTTCTTTTTTCTTCTTCATCTTCATTTCCTTCTACTTCTCTTTCTCCTTTTTCTTCTTCTTCTTCTTCTTTTTCTTCTTGTTCTTCTTCTTCTTCTTCTTTGTCTTTTTCTTCTTCTTATTATTGTTATTATTCTTCTTTCTTCTTATTCTTTTTCTTCTTCTTCTACTTCCTCTTCTTCTTCTTCTTCTTCTTCTCCTGCTCCTCCTCCTCCTCCTTGTTCTTCTTCTTCTACCTCTTCTTCTTCTTCTTCTTCTGCATATCCTCCTTCTTCATCAACTTCTTCTTCTTCTTCTTCTTCTTCTTCTTCTTCCTTTCTTCTTCTTCTTCTTTTTCATCATCCTCTTCTCCTTCTTCTTCTATTCATTCTCCTTCTTCTTCAACTTTTTCTTCTCCTTCTTCTTCTTCTTCTTCTTCTTCTTCTTCCTTTTCTTCTTCTGCATCTTCTTATTCTTTTCCTTTTGCTTCTTCTTCATCTCCTTGTTCTTGCTCTTCTTCTCCTCCTTCTTCTTCACAATCATCATCATCATCATCTTCTTCTTCTACTACTTGTACTTCTTCTAATTATTCTTATTAATATTTTTTTTATTATTGTTATTATTATTATTATTATTATCAATACTATTTTTTATTTTTCAAATTATTTTTGCTATTCCTCTCCATCTTTTTCTTCTTCTTCTTCTTATTTATCTTCTTCTCCTTCTTCTTCTCTTCATCCTCTTCCTCTCCTTTTTCATGTTCTTTTTCTTCATCTTCTTCATCTTCTTGTTCGTCTTCTTCTTCGCCTTCTTCTTCATCTTCTCCTTATTCTTCGTCCTCTTCTTATTCTTCTTCCTTTTCTTCTTTTTCTTCTTCTTATTCTTCTCTTTCTTAATCTTATTCTTCTTTCTTTTCTGCTTTTTTCTTTTTATTCTACTTCTTCTTCTTCTTCTTCTTCTTGTTTTCTTCCCCATCTCCTTCTTCTTCTTCTTCTTCTTGTTTGTCTTCTTCCTCTTTTTTTCTTGTCCTTTTTCTTCTTCTTCTTCTTCTTCTTCCTTTTCTTCTTCTTTTTCTTCTTCTCCATCTCCTACTACTTCTTTCTCTTCATGTTCTATTACTTCTTATTCCTCTTCTACTTCTTCTTCTTGTTCTTCTCCTATTAATTCGTCTTCTTCCTCTTCTTCTTCTTCTTTTACTTTTACTTCTTCTTCTTCTTCTTCTTCTGCCTCTTCTTCTCTTGTTTTTCTTCTTCTTATTCTTATTTTTTTCTTCCTCCTCTTTGTTTTCTTCTTCTTCATTATCATCCTCTATTTCTTCTTCTACTTCTAGTTCCTCTTCTTTTTCTTCTTCTTCTTCTTCTTGTCCTTCTTGTTCTTCTTCTTCTTGTCCTTCTTCTTCTTCTTCTAGTTCATCATCTTCTCCATCTTCTTCTTCTTCTTCTTCTCCTACTTATTTTCTTCTTCTTCTTCTTCTTCTTCTTCTTGATCATTTTCTTCTTCTTCTTCTTCTTCTTCCCTTTCTTCTTCTTCTTCTTCTTGTTCTTCTTCTTCTTCGTCTTCTTCTTCCTCTCCTTCTCCTTCTTCTTCATGTCCTTTTTCTTCCTCTCCTTCTACTTTTTCTTCTTCTAGTTCTTGTCATTTTATTTTTTGTTCCTCATCTTCCTCTTCATCTTCTTC
>JAIUJO010003474.1:2500-5000 GCA_023846275.1 Vanilla planifolia
TCTTTTTCCTTCATATTTCTTCTTTCCTCATTATTCTTCCTCTTCTTCTTTCTTCCTTTTTCTTCTTACATCTTCCTTCTTCTTCTTTTTTCTTCTTTCTTCCTACTCCCTAAACTCTAATCTCTAATCACAAATCCTTAATCTATAATCCTTAATTACTAATCTATAATCCTCAATCCCAAATCATTAATCACTAATCCTTAAACCCTAATCCCAACTCTCTAATCCTTACCTTAGTCCCTTAATCTTTAATTTCTATTCACTAATCTTAAATCTTATAACCCTAATCTTTCATCTTTAATCCTTAATCTCTAATCACTAATCTTGGGTCCCTAATCTCTAATCCCTAACCTTTAATAATTAATCCCATAATTCTTAATCCCAAATCTCTAATCTCTTATCATTCTCCCTTCATCCCGAATCTATAATCCATACTTAATCCCTAATCCATAATCCTTAATCTCTATCCTCTCTTTCCTAATCTCTAATCCCTAATGCCTAATCCCCAATCTCTAATCCATAATTTTTTATTCCTAATCCTTAATATTTTATCCTTAATCCTTAATCTCTAATCCCTAATCTCTAATCTCCAGTCTCTATCCCTAATCCATAATTCCTAACCCTTAATACCTAATCCAAAATCTTTAATCTCTAAACCATAATCCCTAATCTCTAATCTTTAATCACTAATCCCTAATCTTTAATTCTTAATCCTTAATCTGTAATGCTAATCCTAATCTCTTAATCTCTAATTCTTAATCTCTAATCCTAAATCTTACATACTCGATGTCTAATCCTTAATCTCTAATTCCTATTCTCTAATTCTTAATTTCTAATCCTTCTTCTTCTTCTTCTTCCTTTTCATCTTCTTCTTCTTCTTTTTCTTCTTCTTCTTCTTCTTCTTCTTCCTCTTCTTCTTCCTCTACTTGTTCTTCTTCTTCTTCTTCTTCTCCTCCCCCTTCTCCTTCTTGTTCTTGTTCTTCTTCTTCTTCTATTATTTGTTCTTCATGTTCTTCTACTCCTTTTTTTTTTCTTCTTCTACTTCATCATCATCAACTTATCCTCTTTTATTGTTTTTCTTCTTTTTTTGCTTCTTCATCTTCCTTTGCTTCTTCTTCTTATTATTATTTTTCCCCTCATCTTCCTCTACTTCTTCTTTTTCTTCTTCTTCGTCTTCTTCTTCTTCCCTTTCTTTTTTTTTTCTTCTTCTTCCTCTTCATTTGCTCTTTCTTCTTCTTCAGCTTCTTCTTCTTCTTCTTCTTTTTCTTATTTTTTTCTTCTTCTATTCTTTTTCTTCTTCTTTTTTTGCTTCTTCATCTTCCTCTGTTTCTTCTTCTTGTTATTATTTTTTCTCTTCATCTTCCTCTACTTCTTCTCCTTCTTCTTCTTCTTCTTCTTCCCATTCTTTTCTTCTTCTTTTCCTCTTCATTTTCTCTTTCTTCTTCTTCTTCATCTCACTCTTTTTCTTCTTCTTCACCTTCTTCTCTCTTTTGTCTTCCTCATTTTCTTGTTCTTCTTATTCTTTTTCTTCTTATTCATGTTCCTCTTCTCCTTCTTCTTCTTCTTCTTGTTCTTATTCATTTTCTTCCTTTTCCTCTTATTCTTTTTCTTCTCCTTCTCCTTCATGTTATTCTATTTTTTCTTGTTCTTTTCTTTCTTCTTCATAATCCTTAATCCCTATTCTCCAATTCTGACTCCTTAATCCCTCGCTTCCTAACCTCTTATCCCAGAATCTATAATGCCTAATCCATCCCTCCTAAATCCCTAATCTCTAATCCCTAATCCTTAATCTCTAATCCTATATCCTTAATCCCTAATCCCTAATCCCTAATCCACCCTTAATCCATAATCTCTAATCTATAATCTCTTATCTCTCATTCCTAATCCCTAATAATTAATTTTTAAATCTTAAACCTTAATCCCTAATCATTATTACTTTTCCTTAATCTACACTCTTTAATCCCTAATACGTAATCCCTAAACCCTAATACCAGTTGTTAACTCATATTCTCTAATCCTTAATCCTTAAATGCTAGTATCTAATCCCTAATAGCTAATCACAATCCATCTCTTCATCCTCTTCTTCTTCTTCCTCCACTTCTTTTTCCCCTTCGTCTTCTTTATATTCTTCTTCTTCTCAACCTTCTTCTATAATTTTTAGTAGAACAAGAAGAGGAAGAAGAAAAAGAAGAAGTAGAAGTCAATGAAGGATGAGAAGAAGGAGAAGAAAAAGAAGTAGAAGAAAAAGAACAAAAAGAGGAAGGTGAAAAAGAAGAAGAAGAATTAGAAGAAGAGGATGAAGAAAAAGTGAAAAATAAGAAAGAGAAGAGGAATAAGAAGAGGAAGCAGAAGAAAAAGAAGAAGTAAAAGAAGTTGAAGAAGAAGAGGAAGAAATGGAAGAAAAATAAAAAGAAAAGGAAGAAGAAGAAGGATAGGAAGAGGAAGAAGAGGACAAAGAGGAAAAAGAGGAATAAGAAGAAGTAGAAGTAGAAGAAGAAGA
>JAIUJO010003474.1:10000-25000 GCA_023846275.1 Vanilla planifolia
AGAAGAAGAAGATGAAGAAGAAGAAGTAGAAGAAGAAGAAAAAGAAGAAGTGGAAGAAGAAGATGATGATTATGATGATGATGAAGATGGAGAAGAAGAAGAAGAAGAAGAAGAAGAAGAAGAAGAAGAAGAAGAAGAAGAAGAAGAAGAAGAAGAAGAAAAGGACGAAGAAGAAGAAGAAGAAGAAGAAGATGATGATGATGAAGAAGAAGAAGAAGAAGATGAGAAAGAACATGAAGAGGAAGAAGTAGAAGAAGAAGAAGAAGAAGAAGAAGATGATGATGATGAAGAAGAAGAAGAAGAAGATGAGAAAGAACATGAAGAGGAAGAAGTAGAAAAAGAAGAAGAAGAAGAAGAAGATGAAGAAGAAGAAGAAGTAGAGGAAGATAAGGAAGAAGATGAAGAAGATGAGAAAGAAGATAAGGAGCAAGAAAAAGAAGAGGAAGAAGAGGCAGAGGAGGAAGAATAAGAAGAGTAAGAAGAAGAGGCAGAAGAGGAAGAAGAAGTACAAGAAGAAGAAGAAGAAGAGGAAGAAGAAGAAGAAGAAGAAGAAGGAGATTAAAAGCAAGAAGAGAAGAAGAAAAACATAAGAAGAAGAAGAAGAAGAAATGAAGAACAGTAAGAAGAAGGAGAAGAAGAAGGAGAAGAAGAAGAAGAAAAAGGAGAAGAAGTTGAAGAAGGAGGAGAAAAAGAAGTCAAAGAAGAAGAAGAGTAGAAAGAAGTAGACGTTGATGAAGAAGAAGAGAAGAAAAAAAAAAGAAGAAGAAGAGTAGAAGAAGAAGAAGAAGAAGAAGAAGAAGAAGAAGAAGGTGGAGGATAAGAAGAAGAAGAACAAGTAGAAGATGAAGTGGAAGAAGAAGAAGAAGAAAAAGAAGAAGTGGAAGGAGAAGAAGAAGAAGAAGAAGAAGAAAAAGAAAAAGAAGAAGGACAAGAACAAGAAAGAGAAGAATAATAATAATAATAATAAGAAGAATAGGAAGAAAAAGGAGAAGTAGAAGAAAAATAATTAGAAGAAAAGGAAAAAGTTGAAGTAGAAAAAGGAAGAAGAAGAAGAAGATGAAAAAAAGAGGAAGTGACAAAAAAAGATAAAAGGAAGAAGAAGAAGAAGAAGCAGACGAAGAAGAAGAATAATAAGAGGAGGAAGGAGATGAAGAAGAAAAAGAAGAAGATGAGGAGGAAAAGGAAGGAGAAGAGGAAGAAGAAGAAAATGAAGATGAGGATGAAGTGCAAGAAGAAGTAGAAGAAGAATAGGGAGAAGGAGAAGATGATGACAAAGAGAAAGAAGAAGAAGTGGAAAAAGAAGTGCAAGAAGAAGAAGAAGAGGAGGAAGAGGAGGACGAAGAAGAGGAAGAAGAAGAAGAGGAACAAGAAGAAAAAGGAAGAAGAAGAAGAAGAAGAAGAAGAAGAAGAAGAAGAAGAAGTGGAAGAAAAAGAAGAAGAAGATATGAAGAAGGAGGAGGAGAAGAAGAAGAAGAAGAAGAAGTGGAAGAAAAAGAAGAAGAAGATATGAAGTAGGAGGAGGAGGAGAAGAAGAAGATAAGATGAGGTAGAAGCAGAAGGAGAAGATGAAGAAGATGAAGAAGGGGAAGAAGAGGAAGAAGGAGAAGAGGAAGAAAAAGAATAGTAATAATAATAAGAAGATGTAGAAGGAGAAGAGAAGAAGAAGAAGAAGAAGAAGAAGAAGAAGAAGAAGAAGAAGAAGAAGACAGAGAAGAAGAAGAGACGGAAAAAGAAAAAGAGGTAGAAGAATAAAAGGAAGAAGATGATGATCTTGATGATGAAAAAGAAGAATAAGAGAAAAAAGAAGAAAACGAAGTAAACAAAAACAAGATGAGGAAGAAAAGGAAAGAGAAGAGGAAGATGAAGAAGAGCAAGAAGAAGAAGAAAAAGTTGAGGGAGAAGGAGAAGAAGACGAAGAAGAAGAAGAAAAAGAAGTGGAAGAGGAAGAAGAAGTGGAAAAAGTAGAGGAAGAAGAAGAAGAAGAGGAACAAGAAGAAAATGGAAGAAGAAGAAGAAGCAGAGGAGGAAGAAGAAGAAGAAAAAGACGAAGAAGATGTGGACGAAGAAGGAGAATACGAAGAAGAAGAAGAAGAAGACGAAGAAGAAAAAGGAGAAGAAAAAGAAGGGGAATAAGAGGAGGAAGCAGAAGAAGAAGAAGAACAAGAAGGGCAAAAGAAGAAGAAGAAGAAGAAGAAGGGGAAGAAGATGACGTAGAGAAAGAAGAGGAGTAAGAAGAAGTATATGAAAAAGAAGAAGGAGAAGAAGAAGAAGAAGAAGAATTTGAAGAAGAGGATGAAGTAGAAGGAGGAGATGGAGAAGTAGGAGAAGAAGCTGAAGAAGAAGAACATGAAGAAGATGGATTCTCTGATTCAAAATCTGCCAAAGGTTATAAAGCAAACCTCATTATGGAGGCTCAAAAACAAAATCTGTCAGCAACAGCTTATGCAAAGGATTGGGCAAGTGCATACCCTCGTCACACACAAAATCTGAAACACATGCAGCTTCATCAACCCAATCAGCAGGGGCATTGCTTTCCCTAAAGACATGCGAGAACTGCAAAGCCATGTACTTTATCATAATGAATGGCATCTAAATACAAACCTCCCTTCATGGGATAGAAAACTAATGGAATGACCTTGTGTAAAGCAATGGTGGAGTCAGATTGGATCCCAACAGTAGGATATCTCTACAGCTTGATCTTGATCAGCACAATTGCTTCCAAGACTGCCCCAACCTCCATAGCATCGCAATCCTGGGAATGAAGTCTCTTGCCACAATGTAGATAGGACACCCAAAATGATCCCAAGCAACAATGCCCACAGCAGCCTCCTCACAATTCACAACTACGTCATAGTTTAACATGATCCATCCTGTTAGGGTGGAAGCCCAATAAGGGCTACAAAGGACCCCGTATGATGAAGCTTCCCACTGGATGAAGAAAAAGTAGTAGAACAAGAAATAGATGAAGAAAAAGTAGTAGTAGTAGAAGAAGAAGATGTAGTAGAAGAAGAAGAAGAAGAATAAGAAGAAGAAGAAGAACAAGAAAAGAAGTAATAGAAGTAAAAGATAGAGGGGAAGATTAAGAAGAGGAAGAAGAAGACAAAGAAGAAGAAAAGGAGAAAGAAGAATAAGAAGAGGAAGAAGAAGAGAAGAAAAGATAAAGAAGAAGAAGAAGAAGAAGATGATGAAGAAGAAGAAGAAGTGGAAGAGGAAGAAGAAGGAGAAGAAGGAGAAGAAGAAGAAGAAGAAGAGTAGAAAGAAGAAGAAAAAAAAGTAGTATTAGTAGCAGTAAAAGAAGAAGGAGAATAAGAAAAAGAAGAAGAAGAAGAAGAACAAGAAGAATAACAAGAAAAAGAAGTTATAGAAGTAGACGATGGAAGTTAAGGCAAAGAAGAAGAAGAGGAAGAACAAGAACAACAAGAAGAAGAGAAGAAGTAGATGAAGTAGAAGAAGAAGAAGAAGAAGGTGATGATGATGATGATGAAGAAGGCAAAGAAGAAGAAGAAGAGGAGGAGGAGGAAGAAAGGGAAGAAGAAGAAGAAGAAGAAGAAGAAGAAGAGGTGGAATAAGAAGATACAGAGGAAGGGGATGAAGAAGAAGAAGAAGAAAAGAAGAATAGGAAGAAGAAGGAGAAGAAAAAGATGAGGAGAAGAGCACGAAGAGGAAGTAGAAGATGAGGAGCAAGAAGACAAAGAAGAAGAAGAAGAAGGGGAAGAAGAAGAAGAGAAAGAAGAAGATCAAGAATAAGAAGAAGAAGAAGAAGAAGAAGAAGAGGAACAAGACGAAGAAGAATAAGAAGTAGTAGAAAATTAAGAAGTAGAACAAGAAAATGAAGAAGGAGAAGAAGAGGAAGAAAAAAAAAGTATAAGAAGAAAAAGAAGAAGAAGAAGAAGTGGAATCATAAAAAAAGAAGAAGAATAAGAAATGGAAGAAGAAGAAGTAGAAGAAGTGGTAGATAAGCAAGAAGAGGATGAACACGAACAAGAAGATGAGGAGGAAGAAGAAGAAGAGGAAGAAGAGGAAGAATAAGAAGAAGAAGAAGAAGAGAAAGAGGTGGAAGAGGATGAAGAGAAAGAAGTGGTAGAATTAGAGGAACTAAAAGAATAGCAAGACGATAAGAAGATGAAGATGAAGAAGAAGAATAAGAAGAAGAAGGGCAAGAAGAAGTCGTAGAAGAAGAAGAAGAATTAGAAGAAGAAGAAGAAGGAGAAGAAGAAGAAGAAGAAGAAGAAGAAGAAGAAGAAAAGGAAAAAGAATAAGTAGAACAAAAAGTAGAAGGAGAAGAAGAAGAAAGAGAAGGTGAAGAAGAAGAAGAAGAAGAAGAAGAAGAAGAAAAAGAAGAAGAAGAAAGAGAAGAGAAAAAGAAGAAGAAATCTGAGAAGAAGAAGAAGTGGAAGAAGAAGAAGTGTAAGAAGAAGAAGAAGAAGAAGAAGAGAAGAAGAAAAGAATAGTAATAAGAAGAAGTAGAAGAATTAGGAGGAGGAGGAGCAGAAGAAGAAGAAGAAGAAGAAGAAGAAAGTGAAGAAGATGATGATGAAGAAGAAGAAGAAGGAGAAGAAGGAGAAGAAGAAGAAGAAAAAGAAGGAGAGGAAGAGGAAGATGATGAAGAAGAAGAAGGCAAAGAAAAAGAAGTGGAAGAAGAAGAAGAAGAAGAAGTATAAGAAAAGAATGAAGGAGAAGAAGAATAAAAATAAGAAAAGGAAGAAGAAGTAGAAAAAGAAGGAAAAGAAGAAGTAGAGGATAAAAAGGAAGAAAAGGGAGAAGAGGAAGACGAAGAAGAAGAAGAGGAAGAGGAAGTTGAAGAAGAAGAAGTGAAAGAAGAAGAAGAAGAAGAAGAAGTTAAGGAAGAATGAGAAGAAAAAGTGAAAGGAGAAGAAGAAAAAGAAGAAGAAGTAAAGAAGAAGAGGAAGAAGAAGAGGAAGAGGAAGAATAAGAAGAGGAGGAAGAAGAAGAAGAGAAACAAAAAGACGAGCAAGAAGTCGAAGAAGAAGGAGAAGAAGAATAAGAAGAGGAATAAGAAGAAGTAGAAGAAGAAGAAAAAGGAACAGAAAAAGAAATGGAAGAGGAAGAAGATGAAGAAAAAAATAAGAAGTAGAAGAAGAACAAGATTATGAAGAAGTAGAAGATGATGATGATGACGATGATTATGATGAAGAGGAGGAAGAAGGAGAACAAGTAGAACAATAAGAGGAAGTAGTAGAAGAAAAAGATGTAAAAAATGCAGGGAAAGAGAAGAAGAACAATTGGATGAAGAAGAAGTAGTAGTAGTAGAAAAGAAAAAGAAGAAGAGGAAGAAGGAAAGGAAGAAGAGGAGGAAGAATAAGAAGAAGAAGGAGAGGAAGAATAAGTAAAAGAAGAAGAAGAAGTAGAAAAGAAATTGGAGGAAGAAGAAAAAGATGATAAAGAAGAAGAGAAACAAGAAGAAGAAGAAGAAGAAGAAGAATAAGAATAATAATAATAATAAGAACAAGAAGAAGAGGGAGAAGAAGAAGAAGAAGAAGAAGACCATGAGGAAGATGAGAATGAAGAATAACAAGAAGAAGAATATGGTGAGGAAGAAGGAGAAGAACAAGAGGAAGAAGAAGGAGGAGAAGAAGAAGTGGATGAAGAAGAGGAAGAAGAGGAAAAGGAAGAGGAAGAAGAAGAAGAGGAAAAAGAAGAAGAAGAAGAGGAAGAAGAAGAAGAAGAAGAAGAGGATGAAGTAGAAGAAGAAGAAGAAAAAGAAGAAGGAGAAGAAAAAGAAGTAGAAGAAGAAGAAGAAGAAGGGGAATAAGAAAAAAAAGAAGAAGAAAAAGAAGAGGAAGAAGAAGAAGACTAAAAAGTTGTGGTAGAAGAAGAGGAAGAAGCATAAAAAAAGGAAAAGAGGACGTAGAAGCAGAAGAAGAAGAGGAAGGGGAAGAAGAGGGCGAAGGGGAAAAAGTGGAATAAGAAGAAGTAAAAGAAGAAAAAGAAGTAGAAGAAGAAGAGAAAGTAAAAGAAGAGAAAGAAGAAGAAGAAGAAGAAGAATAAGAAGTAGGAGAAAAAGAAGAAGGGAAAGATGAGAAAGAAGGGGAAGAAGAGGAAGAAGATGAAAAAGAATATGAGGAGGAAGAAGAAGAAAAAGGGGAAGAAGAAGAAGAGAAAGTAGAAGAGAAGGAAGAAGAGGAGGAGAAAGAAGAAGAAGAAGAGCAAGAAGTGGATGAGGAAGAAGGGAAAGAAGAGGAGGAAGAAAAGGAAGTAGAAAAATAGCAAGATTAATAAGAAGAAGGGGAAGATGATGAAGAAGAAGAAGAAGAGAAAGAAGTAGTAGAAGAAGAAGAATTAGAAGAAGAAGAAGAAGGTGAAGAAGAAGAGAAGGAAAAAGAAGAAGAACAAAAAGAATAAGAAGAAGAAGAAGAAGGAGAAGGAGAAGAACAAGAACAAGAAGAAGAAGAGGAAGAAGGAGATGAGAAAAAGAAGAAGAAGAATGAGCAGAAGAAGTGGAAGAAGAAGTGTAAGAAGAAGAAGAAGAAGAAGAAGAACAAAAAGAAGAAGAAGAGAAGGAGAAGAGAATAGTAAGAAGAAAAAGTAGAAGAATTAGGAGGAGGAGGAGGGGGAGGAGGAGGAGAAGTAGAAGGGGAAGAAGAAGTAGAAGAAGAAAAGAAAGAAGAAGAAGAAGAAGAAGAATGAGAAGAAGAAGAAGAAGAAGAAGAAGAAGAAGAAGAAGAAGAAGAAGAAAAAGAAGAAGGACAAGAAGAGGAAGATGATGAAGAAGAAGAAGGAAAAGAAAAAGAAGTGGAAGAAGAAGAAGAAGAAGAAGAGGAAGAAGTAGAATAAGAAAAGGAAGAAGGAGCAGAAGAAGAATAATAAGAAAAGGAAGATCAAGAAGAAGAAGGAGAAGAAGAAGAAGAAGAAGAGGATTATAAGAAAGAAAAAGAAGGAGAAGAGGAAGAGGAAGAAGAAGAAGAAGAAAAGGAAGATGAAGAAGAATAAGAAGTTAAGGTTGAAGGAGAAGAAGAAGTTGTAGAAGAAGAACAAGAAGGAGAAGTGGAAGAAGAAGAGGAAGAAGAAGAGGAAGAGAAAGAGGTGGAAGAGGAAGAAGAGAAAGAAGAGGTAGAACTAAAGGAACTAAAAGAATAGCAAGAGGAATAAGAAGTGGAAGATGAAGAAGAAGAAGAAGAAGAAGAAGAGGAAGAAGAAGTCGTAGAAGATGAAGAAGAATTAGAGAAAGAAGAAGAAGAAGAAGAAGAACAAGAAAAGGAAAAAGAAGTAGAACAAAAAGTAGAAGAAGAAGAAGAAGGAGAAGGTGAAGAAGAAGAAGAAGAAGAAGAAGAAGGAGAAGCAAAAAAGAAGAAGAAATATGAGAAGAAGAAGAAGTGGAAGAAGGAGAAGTGTAAGAAGAAGAAGAAGAAGAAGAAGAGAAGAAGAAAAGAATAGTAAGAAGAAGAAGTAGAAGAATTAGGAGGAGGAGGAGGAGAAGAAGAAGGAAAAGAAGATGTTGATGAAGAAGAAGAAGAAGGAGAAGAAGGAGAAGAAGAAGAAGAAGAAAAAGAAGAAGGAGAGGAAGAGGAATATGATGAAGAAGAAGAAGGCAAAGAAAAAGAAGTGGAAGAAGTAGAAGAAGAAGAAGAAGAAGAATAAGAAAAGAAAGAAGGAGAAGAAGGATAATAATACGAAAAGGAAGATGAAGTAGAAAAAGAAGGAAAAGAAGAAGTAGAGGATGAAAAGGATGAAAAGGGAGAAGAGGAAGACAAAGAAGAAGAAGAGGAAAAGGAAGATGAAGAAGAAGAAGTGAAAGAAGAAGAAGAAGAAGAAGTTAAGGAAGAATGAGAAGAAAACGTAAAAGAAGAAGAAGAAGAAGAAGTGGAAGAAGAAGAGGAAGAAGAAGAGGAAGAGGAAGAGGAAGAATAAGAAGAGGAGGAAGTAGAAGAAGTGGAACAAAAAGACAAGCAAGAAGTCAAAAGAAGAAGGAGAAGAAGAATAAGAAGAGGAATAAGAAGAAGTAGAAGAAGAAGAAAAAGAAATAGAAAAAGAAAAGGAAGAGGAAGAAAATGAAGAAAAAAATAAGAAGTAGAAGAAGAACAAGATTATGAAGAAGAAGAAGATGATGATGATGATGATTATGATGAAGAAGAGGAAGAAGGAGAACAATTAGAACAATAAGATGAAGTAGAAGAAGAAAAAGATGTAAAAAAGACAGGGAAAGAGAAGAAGAACAGGTCAGAGAAGAAGAACAGGAGGATGAAGAAGAAGAAGAAGAAGAAGAAGAAGTAGAAAAAAAATTGGAGGAAGAAGAAAAAGATGATAAAGAAGAAGAGAAATAAGAAGAATAAGAATAATAATAATAATAATAATAATAATAATAATAATAACAACAACAAGAAGAGGGAGAAGAAGAAGTAGAAGAGGAAGACCATGACGAAGATGAGAATGAAGAATAACAAGAAGAAGAAGATGGTGAGGAAGAAGGAAAAGAACAAGAGGAAGAAGAAAAAGGAGAAGAGGAAGAAGTGGAAGTAGAAGGGGAAGAAGAGGAAGAGGAAGAGGAAGAAGAAGAAGAGGAAAAAGGAGAAGAAGAAGAGGAAGAAGAAGAAGAAGAAGAAGAAGAAGAAGAAGAAGAAGGAAAGGAAGAAGAGGAAGAATAAGAAGAAGAAGAAGGAGAGGAAGAAGAAGATAAAGAAGAAGAAGAAGTAGAAAAAAAATTGGAGGAAGAAGAAAAAGATGATAAAGAAGAAGAGAAACAAGAAGAATAAGAAGAAGAAGAAGAATAAGAAAATAATAATAATAATAATAAAAATAATAATAATAATAATAATAATAATAATATTAATAATAAGAACAAGAAGAAGAGGGAGAAGAAGAAGAAGAAGAAGAAGACCATGAGGAAGATGAGAATGAAGAATAGCAATAAGAAGAAGATGTTGAGGAAGAAGGAGAAGAACAAGAGGAAGAAGGAGGAGAAGAAGAAGAAGTGGAAGAAGAAGAGGAAGAAGAGGAAAAGGAAAAGGAAGAAGAAGAAGAGGAAAAAGAAGAAGAAGAAGAGGAAGAAGAAGAAGAAGAAGAGGATGAAGTAGAAGAAGAAGATGAAAAAGAAGAAGAAGGAGAAGAAAAAGAAGTAGAAGAAGAAGAAGAAGGGGAATAAGAAAAAAAGAAGAAGAATAAGTAGAGGAAGAAGAAAAATAAGACAAAAGATGTGGAAGAAGAAGAGGAAGACAAAAGATGTGGAAGAAGAAGAGGAAGAAGCATAGAAAAGAGGAGAAGAGGAAGCAGAAGCAGAAGAAGAAGAGGAAGGGGAAGAAGAGGGCGAAGGGGAAAAAGTGGAATCAGAGGAAGTAGAAGAAGAAAATTAAGTAGAAGAAGAAGAGAAAGTAGAAGAAGAAGAAGAAGAACAAGAAGTAGGAGAAAAAGAAGAAGAGAAAGATGAGAAAGAAGGGGAGGAAGTAGAAGAAGATGAAAAAGAATATGAGGAGGAAGAAGAAGAAAAAGGGGAAGAAGAAGAAGAGGAAGTAGAAGAGAAGGAAGAAGAGGAGGAGAAAGAAGAACAAGAGTAAGAAGTGGATGAGGAAGAAGGGAAAGAAGAGGAAGAAGAGGAAGTAGAAAAATAGCAAGATTAATAAGAAGAAGAAGAAGAAGAAGAGAAAGAAGAAGTAAAAGAAGAAGAAGAATTAGATGAAGAAGAAGAACAAGGAGAAGAAGAAGAGAAGAAAAAAGAAGAAGAACAAAAAGAATAAGAAGAAGAAGAAGAAGGAGAAGGAGAAGAAGAAGAAGAAGAAGAAGAAGAAGAAGCGAAGGAGGAAGAAGGAGATGAAAAAAGAAAAAGAATGAGTAGAAGAAGTGGAAGAAGAAGTGTAAGAAGAAGAAGAAGAAGAAGAAGAGAGGGAGAAGAGAATAGTAAGAAGAAGAAGTAGAATAATTTGGAGGAGGGGGGGAGGAGGAGGAGAAGTAGAAGGGGAAGAAGAAGTGGAAGAAGAAAAGGAAGAAGAAGAAGAAGAAGAATGAGAAGAAGAAGAAGAAGAAGAAGAAGAAGAAGAAGACAAAAAAGAAGAAGGACAAGAAGAGGAAGATGATGAAGAAGAAGAAGGAAAAGAAAAAGAAGTAGAAGAAGAAGAAGAAGAAGAAGAAGAAGAAGAGGAAGAAGTAGAATAAGAAAAGGAAGGAGCAGAAGAAGAATAATAAGAAACAGAAGATCATGAAGAAGAAGAAAAAGAGGATTATGAGAAAGAAAAAGAAGGAGAAGAGGAAGAAGAAGAAGAAGAAGAAGAAAAGGAAGATGAAGAAGAAGAAGTGAAAGAAGAATAAGAAGAAGTTAAGGAAGAAGGAGAAGAAGTGGTAGAAGAAGAAGAAGGAGAAGTGGAAGAAGATGAGGAAGAAGAAGAAGAGGAAGAATAAGAAGAGGAAGAAGAATAATAATAGGAACAAAAAGAAGAGCAAGAAGAAGAAGTCAAAGGAGAAGGAGAAGAAGAATAAGAAGAAGAAGAAATTGGAAAAGAAAAAGAAGAGCAAAGAGAAGAAGAAGGAAAAAAATAAGAAGTTGAAGAAGAACAAGATGAAGAAGAAGAATAACATAAAGATGATGAAGAGGAAGAAGAGGAAGAAGGAGAAGAAGTAAAAGAAGAAGAGGAAGTAGAAGAAGAAGAAGATGTAGAAAAAGAGAGAAGGAGAAGAAGCATAGGTCAGAGAAGAACAACAAGAGAAGGAAGAGGAAGAAAAAGTAGAAAGAAAAAGAAGAAGGCAAAGAACAAAGGGAAGCATAAGTGGAAGAAGAAGAAGAGGAAAAACGAGAAGAAAAAGAAGAGGAAGAACAAGAAGGAGGGGAAGTAGTAATAGTAGTAGAAGAAGAAGAAGGAGAAGAAGAAGAAGAAGAAGAAGAAGAAGTAAAAATAAAAGATGATTGAGAAGAAAAAGATGATAATGAAGAATAAGAACTAGAAAAATAGAAAGAAGAAGAATAAGAATAATAATAATAATAATAATAATAATAAGATGATGAAGAAGAAGAAGAAGAACAAAAGGAAGATGAGGAAGAGGAATAACAAGAACAAGAAGATGGTGAGGAAGAAGGAGAAGAACAAGAAGAAGAAGAAGGAGGAGGAGAAGAAGAAGAAGAAGAAAAAGACGAAGAAGAGTAAGAGGAAGAGGAAGGAGAAGAAGAGGAAGAAGAACAAGAAGAAGATGAAGAAGAAGTGAAAGAAGTAGAAGAAGAAGATTAAGAAAAAGAAAAAGAAGAAGAAGAAAAAGAAGAAATAGAGGAAGAAGGTAAAGAAGAAAAAGTAGCAAAAGAAGAAGAAGAAGAGGAACATGAAGAAGAATAACAAGAAGTGGAAGAGGAAGAATAAGAGTAGGAAGGAGAAGAAGGAGAATAGGAGGATTAAAAAGAAGAAGAAGAAGAAGAAGAAGAAGAAGAATTTGAAGAAGAAGAAGAATAAGAGGAAGATGATGTAGAAGAGGAATCAGAAGAAGATGAAGATGAGTAAGAAGGAGAAGAAGAAGAAGAAGAAGAAGAAAAAGAAGGTGGGGAAGAAGAAGAAGAAAAGGTAGAAGGAGTAGAAAAAGAAGAACAAGAAGAAGATGATGAAGAGGAAAATGCAAAAGTAGAAGAAGAAAAAGAAGAAGTGGAAGAAGAATAAGAAGTGGAAGAAGAAGAAGAAGTACTGGAAGAAGAAGAAGAAGAATAAGAGGAAGATGAGGAAGAAAATGATGAAGAGGAAGTAAGAAGATGATGATGAGGAAAAAGGAGAAGAAGAAGAGGAAGAAGAAGAAGAAGAAGAAGAAGAAGATGTGGAAAAAGGGGTAGAAGTGGAAGAAGGGGAAGAAGGAGAAGAGGAAGAAGAGGAAGAAGAAGAATAAGAAGAAGATGAGAAAGAAGAAGCAGCAGAAGAAGAAGAAGAAGAAGTAGAAGATAAAGAAGAAGAATAAAAAGGAAAAGAAGTGGACGAAGAAGATCAAGAAGAACAATTTAAAGATGAAGAAAAAGAACAACAAGAAGATGAAGAAGAAGAGGAAGAAGAAGAAGACAAAGAAGAAGAAGAAGTGGAAGCAGAAGAGGAAGAGAAGGAAGAAGAAGAAGAAGTATTAAAAGAAGAGGAAGAAGAAGAAGAAGAAGAAGAGAAAGAAGAAGAAGATGAAGAAGAGTTAGATGAGAAAGTAGAAGAAAAAAAGAAAGACGAGGAAGAAGAGGAAGGAGATGTTACAGAAAAAAGAAGAAGACATAGGAGAAGAAGAAGAAGTGGAAGAAAAAGAAGAGGAAGAAGAGGAAGGATAAGAGGAAAAGTGTAAGATGAAGAAGAAGAAGTGGAGGAAGACAAAAAGGATGAAGAACAAGAAGAACAAGATGAAGAATAAGAGTGGGAAGAAGAAGAAGAACAAGAAGTAGAAAAATGAGAAGAAGAAGAAGACGAAGAAGAAGAAGAAGAAGAAGAAGAAGAAGAAGAAGAAGAAGAATTAGAGGAAGAAGAAGAAGAAGAAGAATAAGAAGAAGAGGATGAAGATGATTAGGAATGAGGAGAAGAAGAAGAGGACAAAGAACTCGAAGAAGTAGAAGTTAAAGCAGTGGAGAAAGATACAGAAGAAGTAGATAAAGAAGTGGAAGAAGAAGAAGTGTAAGGAGAAGAAGATAAAGAAGTAGAAGAAGATGAAAAAGAAGAAGAATAACAAGAAGAAGTAGAAGAAGATGAAGATGAGGAAAAGGAAGAAGAAGAGGAAGAAGAAGAAGATGAAGAAGAAGATGAAGAAGAAGAAGAACAAGAAGAAGAGGAAGAAGTAGAATAAGAAGAAGATCGAGAAGAATAAGTGGAAGGCGAAGAAGAAGATGAGGAAAAAGAAGAAGTTGAAGAAGAAGAAGAAGATGAAGAAGAGAATTAATAGGGGCAAGTAGAAGTTGAAGAAGAAGAAGAGTGTCAAAAGGAGAAGAAGTAGAAGATGAAGATGAAGATGAAGACAAAGAGGAAGAAGAAGTAGAAGAAGAAGTAAAAGAAAAGGAAGATCTCTTTTTAGAAGAAGAAGAAGAAGAAGAAGAAAATGAAGAAGTAGAAGGTGAAGAAGAAGAAGAGGAAGTTGAAGAAGAAGAAGAAGAATAAAATGAAGAAGCAGAAGAATAAAAAGAATCAGAAGTAGAAGAAGAAGAAGAAGAAGAAGAATTGGAAGAAGGAGAAGAAGAGGAAGAAGAAATAGTAGGTAGAAGAAGAATAAGAAGAAGGGGAGGAAGAAGAAGAGGAAGAGGAAGATGAATAAGAAGAAGACGATGATGATAAAGTAGAAGAAGAAGACAAAGAAGAAGAAGACGAAGAAGAAGAAAAATAAGAAGAATAAGAACAAGAAAAAGAGGAGGAAGAAGAAGAAGAAGAACAAGACTAAGAGTTTGAAGAAGAAGAAGAAGAAGAAGCAGAAGAAGAAGAAGAAGTAGACGAAAAAGAAGAAGAAGAAGAAGAAAAAGAACAAGAAAAAGAAGAAGAAAAAGAAGAAGAAAAAGAAGAAGATGAATAAGAAGAAGGAGAAGAAGTAGAATTAGAAGAAGAAGAAGAAGAAGAAGGAGGAGGAGAAGAAGAAGAAGAAAAAGGTGGAGGAGGAGAAGAAGAAAAAGAAGAAGAAGAAGAAGAAGAAGTAGTAGAAGAAGAAGAAGAGGAAGGAGAAGAATAAGAAGTAGAAGAAGGAGAAGAAGAAGAAGAAGAAGAAGAATAAGATGAAGCGAAAGTAAAACAAGGAGGAGGAGAAGGAGAAGAAGAGGAAGAAGAACAAAAAGAATAATAAGGGGAAGAAGAAGAAGGGTAGGAACAAGATGAAGAAGAAGAAGAAGAAGACGAAGAAGAAGAAGCAGAAGAAGAAGAAGAAGAAGAAGAAGAAGAAAAGAGCAAGAAGATGAAAAAAAAGATGAAGAAAAAGGAAGATTGGGAAGAAAAAGAAGAAGACTAAGAAAAAGAACAAGAAGATGTAGAATAAGAAGAAAAAGAGGGAGAAGAAGAGGAAAAAGAAGAAGAAGAAAGATGGGCAAGAAGAAGAAGTGGAAGAAGACGAGGAAGAAGAACAAAGAGAAGTAGAACAGGTTGATGAGAAAGAAGAAATGGAAATAGAAGAAGAAGAATAAGAGCAAGAAAAAGAAGAAGAGCAAGAAGAAGAAGAAGAAGAAGAAGAAGAAGAAGGTGAAGAAGAAGAAGAAGAAGGAGAAGAAGAAGAAGTAGTAGAATAATAAAAAGAGGAAGATGGAGATGACAAGAAGAAGAAGAAGAAGAAGTGGAAGGAGAAGAATAGGAAAAAAGAAAAAGAAGAAGTTGAAAAGAAGAAGACGAGAAGATGAAGTAGAAAAAGATGAGAAGAAGGAGGAGGAGGAGAAGAAGAAAAAGAACTTGTAGAAGAGGAAAAAGAAGAAGAAGAAGAAAATGATGATGATGACAATGATGAATAAGGACCAAAAGAAGAAGGAGAAGAACAAGAAAGGGAAAAGAAGAAGAAAAGGAAGAGGAAGAAGAAGTAGTAGAAGAAGAAAAAGAAAAAGAACAAGAAGAAGAAGAGGAGAAAGAAGATTAAAGTGGAAAGAAGAAGAAGTTGAAGTTGAAAAAACAGAAGTAGCAGATGAACAAAAAGAATAGAGGATGAAGATGGAAAAGTTGAAGAAGAAGATGAAGTAGAAGAAGAAGACTAAGATGGAAAAGAAGAAGAAGAGGAGGAAAAAGAGAAGAAGGGGAAGAAGAAGAAGAAGAAAGAGAAGAAAAAGAATAAGAAGAAGAAATACAAGAGGAAGAAGAATAAAAAGAAGAAGGAGAGGAAGAAGAAGAAGAAGAGGAAAAAGAAGAAGAGGAAGAAGATGAAGATGTAGAAGAAGAAGAAGAAGAAGAAGAAGAAGATGGAGAACAAGATGTAGAAGAATAAGAAGAAGAAGAGGAAGAAGATAAAGATGTAGAAGAAGAAGAAGAAGAAGATGGAGAACAAGATGTAGAAGAATAAGAAGATTTTGAAGATGAAGAAGAAGAGGAAAAAGAAGAAGTAGCAGAAGTAAAGGAAAAAGAAGAAGAAGAGGAAGAAGAAGAAGTGGAAGAAGAGGAAGAAGAA
>JAIUJO010003474.1:27500-42500 GCA_023846275.1 Vanilla planifolia
AGTATTGAAGAGCTGTTGTTCCAATTTTTGTAATGCTGTTGATTACGTTACTGTTTATCTTGCCAACAGGGTTTCTAAGCATTTTTTGTATTCTTCTTCTCTAGCTTTTTGTTCTGCTAGAATTTGTTTGTTGATCAAATAAAAATATTCAAGGTGCTAAATATTATAGCAAATTTGATGCCAAATCTGGTTCTTGGCAGATCAAACTTGCAAATCAAACATCAATAGAGCTAACAGCTTTTAGTTGTCTACAAGGGCATTACGAATGGCTAGTTATGCCATTTGGATTAAAAAATGCACCTCAGATATTCCAGGGACTAAATACCTTGGTAAAAAAAGCTTTTGGAAAAACAGTTTATTTAATCGACACCTTAGCTCCTGACCTTGAACAACAAGACATACGAGAAAGAAAGATGAAAAGATTTCTTCAAAGTATCAAATTAGGAAAGATTGGCTCAGGAAAAAAAAGAAATCTCTCTTCAAATGAGTTTGAAGTAGGAATATTATATGTGTAGATAGGATGAGAAATGTAATTTGTGTCAACTAGCGTAGTTTTTTGTGAAGATTCACCACGCTGTGTTGTAGTAGTATAATAAGGGGCAATATGGGTAGGAAAATGGATACGAGGAACGGTATGACCATCAAAAGTAAAGAAGTAGGTGTTGAAAGGAGAAAAATGACGAAGATTATCTAAGCCTATTAGGCAATCAGTATTAAATTCTAAAGGAAGTAATGCGAAGTTAAATTTGTAAGCAGTAAGATTATTATGAAGATGTGAGATGGAAATAGCAAGGTTAGCAACTTTATGGGTAACAGGGACTTGTCGTCCCATAAAGTCAGTAAGAGAGGTTTTGGTATCTAAAGGTAACCAAAATTGCTTGGGGATAAAGACTTGCTGAAGTAAACTTGCTTCAGCTCCAGTATCACTAAAGCATGAATAGTAATTTCTTCAAAATTAGGAAGATGAATAGTTATGGGAAGATAAATATGTAATTGGGCTTTTTTCTTTAAATTTATTAAGGAGGAGGAATAGATTTTTTACTTTCGAGAAGACATAGTGTACATCCTTCTACAAGATCTTGTACTGGAATATGAATACTAGATTGAGGTGATTCAGATGATTCACCTTCTTCATAATGTCATGGAAGGTTAATAGAAGAAGTTTTTCTATTAATAAGATTTTTTATTACTGTTGATATTGTATTACCAGAGGCAATAAAGTATTCAACAGGTATTTGAACCTTAGGTTTTAAGGTCTCAACAAAAAGTAGTATATCTTTATCTAATTTTAGGAGTCCTTAAAAACTTTGCAGTTGCTTTAAACTGGTAAGGCTTTCCAAAAATTCCTTAACTTTTGTATATATAGGGTATTGTAGTTGTATTTGACCATTTTTTATTTGTTTTCCAAGAAAATCAATTTTTGTTTTAAATACTTTGATTTTCTTTGGACTTATGATAATCCCATGATTTAGCATTAGCTTAATGACATGTAATAGGTGATCTTTATGTTCTTCTTCAGTGGAAGAAAAAACAAGAATATCATCTATATATGCTACTACGTATGGCAGATGTCCAAAAATTGAATTAATATATTTCTGGAATATCTGAGGTGTATTTTTTAATCCAAATGGCATAACTAGTCATTCGTAATGCCCTTGTGGACAACTAAAAGCTGTTAGCTCTACTGATGTTTGATTTACAAGTTTGATCTTTTAAAAACAAGATTTGGCATCAAATTTGCCATTATATTTAGCACCTTGAATTTGTTTAATTAGGTGCTCAGCAGTTGGGATAAAATATCCATCAAATTTTGTAACCATGCGAGCATTTCCTCGTTTTATTTCAGCATGATTTCTTACGATGAAGGCAGGAGAAGAATGAGGGCTATGACTTTTTTGTATTAATTTTAAAGTTAACAGTTCTGGTATTTGAATGTTAAATTCTTGTTTGTCTAGGGGTGTTACCATTATACTATTAACACGTATATTGGTATTTTTGTATTGTTCTAAGAGTTAAATATAATAATAACGAGGAGATTTATCAAACCATTTAATAGGATCAGCTGAATATAATGGTTTTAACACCTTATGAACAGTCTCTTCAAATGAGTTTGAAGTATGGACGAAAGTTTATCCCAAAACTTTCTTAAAAAATTAAAGCCCTACAAAAAAAATTAGCCACCGAACAGGCAAAATACAAAAAGACTAATGGAGAACAACCTCGAAGATGGAATACAGAGAAAATACCTATTTCTTTAAGTTCTGAAGAACAAAAGGAAAGAAAACAAATTAAAGAATTTGTTACAAAAAACAAATTCTTCATTTTCCAAAAGAAGATGAACATATCATCTTATAAACTGATGCCTCAGATTTATTTTTGTCTGGCATATTAGTTAATAATACCCAAGATATAATAGCATATGCTTCGGGAAAGTTTACAAAAACCCAAAGCAAATACTCCACTTATGACAAAGAATTATTGGCTATCAAACTAGCCATTAAATGTCTAAAAATCTATCTTCTCCATAGAGAATTCACTATAGAAACTGACAATAAATCAGTAACACAATTTTTGCAAAAAAAGACGATACACAATCTGGAAGAAAATTTACGACGCACACGTCTTGCTCTTTATTTAGAAATTTTTAATTATACTGCAAAATATATTCCTAGTTTTACTAACCTTATTACAGATTTTCTTAACAGACCATGAATCAAGAGAAACTTTTATTCTTAAAATCAGTCCTAGATAAAATGAAATGAGCAGGGGAATTTACAGAAGTAACACATTAAAGGCCAAAGCCCAAACTGGGGAAGATAAAGCTGAAACATCCACAGCTCAACAATCTAAGGCTCAACAGGCTACCAAAATTCTCACAAAAGCCCAACAGGCAACTGGGAATCAAAATCCCAAAATACAAGTGGCAACTCCACAAACAAAAAATCTTGTCAACAAGAGGACTCAAAGTGGTACTACAGAAAAAGGCAAAACATTTGCTACTTCAATAATCAAAGACTGGTATAACAAAAATCTTCAACAAACAGATCCAGAAATCTTCGACAAACTTAATGGTTGTTTTCGTGCTCTTTAGACAAGTGACTGGCGTGTAGCCAATTATTGGTTAACACAGCTAGAAAAGGGATATATGATCAACAAGCAAATTCTAACAGAACAAAAAGCCAAAGAAGAAGAATACAAAAAATGCTTAGAAACCCTGTTGACAAGATCAACAGTAACACAATCAACAGTATTACAAAAATTGGAACAATAGCTCTTCAATACTGAAGCTTTAGTAGAAGTATTTGCAACAATACAAACAGCTGACCTTATCCAATTAAGAATAAAATATTTTTTTTGTTTAGTTCAACTATTAACTATAAAAAATGAAGATACAAGAAAGTTAGAAGCTGAAGTTGTTGTTCAAGAGATGCTAGAACTCTATCAGACAAATATTATTGATGAAGAAAATTGCTGCAATTTTTTAAGCAGCTAGAAGAAACCAATATCATCAACCTATTTTTGAAACAAGAAATACTTTATCCCTCTGCAGAAAACCCTCGAATTATAGCTTGTTATGAGGAAATACCAAAATACAGACAACATCTCCAGAGAGGAATTGCACATAAAGTATTCCTCAATACAAAGTATCCCGAAGATTACACAGGTTATATTCCAGAATAATGCAAAAATTACCTTGAATCTTATTCAACCAAGTTCTCTAACACTTTTGTTTTTACAATATGGATGGTCTGGGAAGAACGTGAATATGTAAATTTATATTCCTCAATACAACTATGGATCCTAGGCAAGGATTCAAATACTCCAAGACTGGAACCATTTCAACAAAGTTTGTTCAATGAAGAACAGATTTGAAGACAAGCAGCCAAGGACTTCTTTCAAAAACATGATTTTGGGACTAAATACCTAGCTAAAAAAATAGCTTTTAGAAAAATAGTATATTTAATCGACACCTTAGCTCCTGACCTTGAACAACAAGACATATGAGAAAGAATGATGACAAGATTTCTTCAAAGTATCAAATTAAGAAACATTGGCTTAGAAGAAAAAAGAAATTATTTCTTCAAAAATGAAAATTTTTCAGACATAGAAGATAATTTGGAAGAAGACACCATGGAAGCACTCAACCTCACATACTAAAAGCATGGTGGGACCCAGAACGCATTAGAAAAAGCCAGGCGCACTAGGAAAAGATGCAAGCTCCACTAAAATAAGATGTCTGTCACTGAAAAAGAGATTCTCTAACTTTGCTTCGCTACTAAGCCATAATGCCAATAAATATCACTCCTCAAGACTGAGGAGGGTATCAGAGAAAAAACTACTCTTGTGTTTTAGTGTGTTTTGTGTGCTTCCTCTAAGTTTGCTCTCTCCAAGTTTTCTTTTTAAAGTTGCATTGTAAATTGGTATCAGAGCTAGTCGTGCTCAAGTCCTAGCCAGTCGTGCTCAAGTCTTGTAAGTGCTTAGCACTTATAAACTTTATGTTTTTGTTTGTAATTAGTATGTGTAACTAAACATTCCCCTTTGTGTTTTAATAATCTCTTTGTTTGTGCAATGGGTTAGTCTTATTGCAATACTTTTGGCTTTAATTTTTTTTTTTACGCTATGGAGTAGGAAATGAACCATAGCTATGCTCATATTTTATGTAGTAGTCTACTAGGGATATTGTTCTTGGTAGAATCCCTAACTTTTCCCAGAAACCCATGGGAACCTTGCAGTTTTGGATGGGTAGATGTAGCCGTAAAATAGAGGGTCAAGACAGAAAATACAAAGATTAACAAGAAAAAAGTAAGGCAAGAAACAAAATCCATTATACGAACTTCGATATTATTAAGACACAAAGCCTTAAAAATATGAAAGAAATTTTAGTTCCTAATGATACTTATAACTATCAAGTATCTAAATCACAAGATTATGAACACATAATCCATTTACCTACCACAGTTAGACAAGATCCTGCCATAGCAGGTATCCTGAATTTTATCGTAGATCAGTTAAAAGAAATTAAAGATAAAATTCAAAAACTCGAAGAAAATAAAACGAAAAATATTAACAGTATTAGTATACCTACAAATTCTACTTTCAATTACCTTGGAACAAAATTAACCAAACATTAATGGTTAAACTTAAACCATTCGATAAGATTATGGATTTACAAAAACTAGATAAATCAGTTTATTTGAAGTTCTTAGAACTTCAAAAACAAGAATTAATTGGAGAAACCTCTAGTGAAAATCTTTATTCATATTATGAAAAAAATCAATAATTAATAGACTTTAATAGACACCAAACTGATTATAAAATTAACAAGGAAAGAGGAGAAAGTAGTGCACTTTATCTACCAGGACCTCCTGGTTATATATACCTCAAACACCTCCTCATGAAACTCCACCTCTACCTACTCATATACCCTCACCTGGACCAGAAGTCCATATAAAAGAATCACAAGGTGATAACATAGAAAAAAGTCATGCAACTCCTTCATATGCAAATATGATTAATTATGGTAAACGCTCTGATTGGTGTACTTACCATAAAAATAAAAATAGACATGTAGAAGAAAGAAGAGATTCTTCTACATGGGACTTAACATTAAACATCGATCATATCCCATATAAAAAAATAAAAGATTATTGTGTCGAATGGGCACAAAAAATAAAAGGAACTATATTTATGCTTCCTGCCACTATGACTGTTGCAGAATACATTCAATTTGCAACATCCTACTTGGAAAGTTATGCTTTATATTGGTTAACAAATATTGAAAAACATAATAATCAAGAATGTCAAAACATTTTACAACAACCTGCTAAACAACCAGCAATAGAACTGTTAGTGTCATTATTAGTAGCTGATTTTACTGGAGCAGAATGGAATGAAAATCAAAATTATGAAGAAAAACTTCATAAAATGAAGTTATGTGATATATGTATGTTAAATGAATTTGTAGTCACATATATATGATACATTTATCATCTAGACAAAACCCCACAACAAGAATTTTGGATACAAGGATTCTTTTCCAAAATTCTATTTCCTTAGAATAACATAATTTCTAATAAGTATCGAGAATTAATCTCCTCACAAGGAACTATGAGACCCCATAACACTGGTATGCTCAGAAGAGCTTGTGTAGAAGCTATGGAAAAAACTTGTGAGAATACATCAGCTCAAAAGGAAATGAGTAGAAATTTAAAATCTTCTAGAATGGGCTATAACTATTGCTCAAAATTTTCAGAAGACTTAAATTATGTCTATGGATATCCTCGAGTTTATGACTGGAGAATACATTTAACACCTTCTTTTAAACAAAAAAGAATTCATAGATATAAAATTACTAAAAGAAAATGGAAACCTGAATTTAAATTAAATAAAAAAATTTTGAAAAAAGAAATTTGTTAAAAAATATTGTAAAAAAAAGGTAAAAAACATTATAGATGTTTTAAGTGCAACAAAAAAGAATATTATGCAAATGAATGCCCTGTAAATATTAAGAAAGTTTTTATCTCAAACTGAGAAGAATAGTCCATCTATATGGGAACTTTAGATGAAATATCAAAAGACAGTTCTGTTTATGAAATTACATCCTGTTCAAACTCCACAAAGTCTAAATCCAACTCCATAGAGTCAGACTCTGAACATTCTTCAGAAAAACAAACAGACGAGTTCAAAAAACTCAAAATCAATATGATTACTATAAATAAAACGTTAACTCAAATAAAGGTTATACCTTTATTACCATCTCTAAAACTTCCCAAAAAGGAAAGAATATCCTCACCAGGATATACCATCTATATGGGTAAAATGCTTAGGTTAAAACGTTATCGAACAACAGAAATAACGTTAGATCTAATCATTTTAATACCCTTTGGTTATTATGGAATAATACATAATATTCCACATCATGCAAAAGAAAACATTTTTATTACTCATGGGATCATAGAACCCATGACTTACCAAGCTCCTACAATTTTACTAAAAAATACTAGTTTAGAAGATTAGGATTATCTCATCTGACCAAACGATATAATTGGAACATTAGTCATTCATAAATATGAGGACTTTCCCATAATAACATCTAAAAAAGCAATAGATGAGTCTGAAAATTTTGAAAAATATCGAGAATTCAGAATCAATATGAATACAATTACCTCTGAAGAAGTAAATACTTCAGAATTACATGATAATATAAGAGAACAATTTAAGATAACTGATGAAGACTTAGAAAAATTAAAAAAGGCTATACCTCATGGAGAAAAAAATGAGATTTATAAAGCTCCTTCCTTTAAATCTCGCTTTTTAAATAAACATACTTATATTTTCAAGCGAATGCAAGAAAATATAGAATTAAAAGGAGATGATGACTTAACATCCATCAGTCTTCTTAATAAAAACAAAATAGATAAATTAAAAAGTAAATATCCTAAAATGAAATACCTACACATAGGTATGATACAATTAAAAATCACTACTCTATTCCAAAGCGGAATAGATGCTCCCATAATGATCATTTGTATGGACGAAAGAATCATTAACAATCCTCTAGGTAGCATTATTGGAGGAGCCAAATCCAATCTTGCTAATAGATTTGATTATTTGTTCAAAACACACTAATCCTGTGTTCAACTATCGCAACGATTATGGATTATGTGTTCATAATCCTGTGTCTTAGATACTTGACAGTTATAAGTATCATTAGGAACTAAAATTTCTTTCATATTTTTAAGGCTTTGTGTATTAATAATATCTAAGTTTGTATAATGGATTTTGTTTCTTGCCTTACTTTTTTCTTGTTAATCTTTGTATTTTCTGTCTTGACCCTCTATTTTACGGCTACATCTACCCATCCAAAACTGCAAGGTTCCCATGGGTTTCTGGGAAAAGTTAGGGATTCTACCAAGAACAATATCCCTAGTAGACTACTACATAAAATATGAGCATAGCTATGGTTCATTTCCTACTCCATAGCATAAAAAAAAAATTAAAGCCAAAAGTATTGCAATAAGACTAACCCATTGCACAAACAAAGAGATTATTAAAACACAAAGTGGAATTTTTAGTTACACATACTAATTACAAACAAAAACATAAAGTTTATAAGTGCTAAGCACTTACAAGACTTGAGCACGACTAGCTCTGATACCAATTTACAATGCAACTTTAAAAAGCAAACTTGGAGAGAGCAAACTTAGAGGAAGCACACAAAACACACTAAAACACAAGAGTAGTTTTTTCTCTGATACCCTCCTCAGTCTTGAGGAGTGATATTTATTGGCATTATGGCTTAGTAGCGAAGCGAAGTTAGAGAATCTCTTTTTCAGTGACAGACATCTTATTTTAGTGGAGCTTGCATCTTTTGCTAGTGCGCCTGGCTTTTGCTAATGCGTTCTGGGTCCCACCATGCTTTTAGTATGTGAGGTTGAGTGCTTCTATGGTGTCTTCTTCCAAATTATCTTCTATGTCTGAAAAATTTTCATTTTTGAAGAAATAATTTCTTATTTCTTCTAAGCCAATCTTTCTTAATTTGATACTTTGAAGAAATCTTTTCATCATTCTTTCTCATATGTCTTGTTGTTCAAGGTTAGGAGCTAACGTGTCGATTAAATAAACTGTTTTTCCAAAAGCTATTTTTTTAGCTAGGTATTTAGTCCCAAAATCATGTTTTTGAAAGAAGTCCTTGGCTGCTTGTCTTCAAATCTGTTCTTTATTGAACAAACTTATGGTTCCAGTCTTGGAGTATCTGAATCCTTTCCTATGATCCATAGTTGTATTGAGGAATATAAATTTATATATTCACGTTCTTCCCAGACCATCCGCATTGTAAAAACAAAAGTTGTAGAGAACTTGGTTGAATAAGATTCAAGGCAATTTTTGCATAATTCTAGAATATAACCTGGGTAATCTTTGGGATGCTTTGTATTGAGGAATACTTTATGTACAATTCCTCTATGGAGATGTTGTCTGTATTTTGGTATTTCCTCATAACAAGCTATAATTTGAGGGCTTTCTGTAGAGAGATAAAGTATTTCTTCGTTCAAAAATAGGTTGATGATATTGGTTTCTTCTAGCTGCTTAAAAAATTGGAGCAACTTTTCTTCATTAAGAATATTTGTATGGTAGAGTTCTAGCATCTCTTGAACAGCAACTTCAGCTTCTAACTTTCTTGTATCTTCATTTTTTATAGTTAATAGCTGAACTAAACCAAGAAAATCTTTTATTCTTAATTGGATAAGGTCAGCTGTTTGTATTGTAGCAAATACTTCTGCTAAAGCTTCAGTATTGAAGAGTTGTTCCAATTTTTGTAATGCTGTTTATTGCGTTACTGTTGATCTTGTCAACAGGGTTTCTAAGCATTTTTTGTATTCTTCTTCTCTGGCTTTTTTTTCTACTAGAATTTGCTTGTTGATCATATATCCCTTTTCTAGCTGTGTTAACCAATAATTGGCTGCATGCCAGTCACTTGTCTGAAGAGCACGCAAACAACCATTAAGTTTGTCGAAGATTTTTGGATCTGTTTGTTGAAGATTTTTGTTATACCAGTCTTTGATTACTGAAGCAGCAAATGTTTTGCCTTTTTCTGTAGTACCACTTTGAGTCCTCTTGTTGATAAGTTTTTTTGTTTGTGGAGTTGCCACTTGTATTTTGGGATTTTGATTCCCAATTGCCTGTTGGGCTTTTGTGAGAATTTTGGTAGCCTGTTGGGCTTTTGTGAGCTATGGATGTTTTAGTTGTATCTTCCCCAGTTTGGGCTTTGGCCTTTAATGTGTTACTTCTGTAAATTCCCCTGCTCATTTCATTTTATCTAGGTCTGATTTTAATAATAAAAGTTTCTCTTCGTTCATGGTCTGCTAAGAAAATCAGCAATAAGGTTAGTAAAACTAGGAATATATTTTATAGTATAATTAAAAATTTCTAAATAAAGAGCAAGACGTATGCGACGTAAATTTTCTTCCAGATTGTGTATCGTCTTTTTTTGCAAAAATTGTGCTACTGATTTATTGTCAGTTTCTATAGTGAATTCTCTATGGAGAAGATAGATTTTTAGATATTTAATGGCTAGTTTGATAGCCAATAATTCTTTTTCATAAGTGGAGTATTTGCTTTGGGTTTTTGTAAACTTTCCCAAAGAATATGCTATTATATCTTCGGTATTATTAACTAATACGCCAGACAAAAATAAATCTGAGGCATCAGTTTGTAAGATGATATGTTCATCTTCTTTTGAAAAATGAAGAATTTGTTTTTTTGTAACAAATTCTTTAATTTGTTTTATTTCCTTTTGTTCTTTAGAACTTAAGGAAATAGGTATTTTCTCTCTATTCCATCTTCAAGGTTGTTCTCCATTAGTCATTTTGTATTTTGCCTATTCGATGGCTAATTTGTTTTGTAGGGCTTTAATTAATTTTTGAAGAAAGTTTTGGGAAAAACTTTCGTACGTAATTTAGGAGTCCTAAAAAACTTTGCAATTGCTTTAAACAAGTAAGGTTTTCAGGAAATTCCTTAACTTTTGTATATATATGGCCTTGTAGTTGTATTTAACCATTTTTTATTTGATTTCCAAGAAAATCAATTTCTTTTTTGAATAGTTCGATTTTCTTTGGACTTAAGATAATACCATGATTTAGCATTAGCTTAATGACATGTAATAGGTGATCTTTATGTTCTTCTTCAGTGGAAGAAAAAAACAAGAATATCATCTACATATGCTACTACGTATGGCAGATGTCCAAAAATAGAATTAATCAATTTTTGGAATATCTAAGGTGCATTTTTTAATCCAAATGGCATAACTAGCCATTCGTAATGCCCGTGTGGACAACTAAAAGCTGTTAGCTCTATTGATGTTTGATTTGCAAGTTTGATCTGCCAAAAACCAGATTTGGCGTCAAATTTGCTATAATATTTAGTATCTTGAATTTGTTTAATTAGGTGCTCAGCAGTTGGGATAAAATACCCATCAAATTTTGTACAGGAATTTTGTTTGCTATAGTTGATAACCATATGAGCTTTTCCTTGTTTAATTTTAGCATGATTTCTTACGATGAAGACAGGAGAAGAATTAGGGCTATGACTTTTTTGTATTAATTTTAAAGTTAACAGTTCATGTATTTGACTGTTAAATTCCTGTTTGTCTAGGGGTGTTACCATTATACTATTAACACGTATATAGGTATTTTTGTATTGTTCTAAGAGTTCAATAGAACAATAACGAGGAGATTTATCAAACCATTTAAGAGGATTAGCTAAATATAATAGTTCTAAAAACTTATGAGCAGCCTCTTCAAATGAGTTTGAAGTAGGAATATTATATATGTAGATAGGATGAGAAATGGAATTTGTGTTAACTAGCGCAGTTTTTGTGAAGATTCACCACACTGTGCTGTGGAATATAATAAGGGGCAATATGGGAAGGAAAATGGATACGAGGAATGGTATGGCCATCAAAAGTAAAGAAGTGGGTGTTGAAAGGAGAAAAAATGACGAAGATTATCTAATCCTATTAAGCAATCAGTATTAAATTCTAAAGGAAGAAGAAGAAGAAGAAGAGGAGGAGGAGGAAGAAGAAGAAGAAGAAGAAGAAGAAGATGACGATGATGAAGAAGAAGAAGAAGATGATGATGATGAAGAAGAAGATGAAGAAAAGAAGAAGAAGAAGAAGAAGAAGAGGAAGAAGAAGAAGAAGAAAGAGAAGAAGAAAGAGGATGAAGAGGAAGAGGATGAAGAAGTAGAAGAAGAAAAAGAAAAAGAAGAAGAAGAAGAAGAAGAAGAAGAAGAAGAGGAAGAAGTAGAAGAAGAAGAAGAAGAAGAGGAAGAGGAAGAAGAAGAAGAAGAAGAAGAAGAAGAAGAGGAAGAAGAAGAAGAAGAAGAAGAAGAGGAGGAGGAAGAAGAAGAAGAAGAAGAAGAAGAAGAAGAAGGAGAAGAAGAAGAAGAAGAGAAGAAGAAGAAGGGGAGAAAGAAGAAGAAGAAGAAGAAGAAGAAGAAGAAGAAGAGGAAGAGGAAGAGAGGAGGAAGATGAAGAGGAAGAAGAAGAAGAAGAAGAGGATGAAGAAGAAGAAGAAGAAGAATGATGAAGAAGAAGATGAAGAAGAAGATGAAGAAAAAGAAGAAGAAGAAGAAGAGGAAGAAGAAGAGGAAGAAGAAGAGGAAGAAGAAGAAGTGGAAGAAGAGGAAGAAGAAGAAGAAAAAGAAGGAGCAGAAGGAGCAGAAGGAGTAGAAGGAGCAGATGGAGAAGAAGGAGAAGAAGGAGAAGAAGTAGAAGAAGGAGAAGAAAGAGAAGAAGGAGAAGTAGGGGTAGATGGAGAAGAAGGGGAAGATGGAGATGAAGGAGAAGAAGGAGAAGAAGGAGAAGAAGGAGGAGAAGTAGAAGGAGGAGAAGGAGAAGTAGGAGGAGAAGGAGGAGAAGGAGGAGGAGAAGAAGGAGAAGGAGGAGAAGTAGAAGAAGGAGCAGAAGGAGAAGAAGGAGAAGAAGGAGAAGAAGGAGAAGAAGGAGAAGAGGAAGAAGTCAGAGAAGACAAAGAAGATGAAGAAGATGAAGAAGATGAAAGAAGAAGAAGGAAGAAGAAGAAGAAGAAGAAGGAAGAAGAAAAAGAATAGTAAAAGAAGAAGAGTGACCAGAGAAGAAGAAGAAGAAGAAGAAGAAGTAGGCGAAGAAGAAAAAGAAGAAGAAGAACAAGTCGAATAAGAAGTAGAAGAAGAAGAAGAAGATGAGGAAGAAGAAGAAGAATATGGACAACAAGAAGAAGAAGAACATGTCGAATAAGAAGTAGAAGAAGAAGAAGAAGATGAGGAAGAAGAAGAAGAATAAGGACAACAAGAAGAAGAAGAGGCAAAATTAGAAGACGAAGAAGAAGATGAAAAAGAAGTAGATGAAGATTGTGAGGTAGAGGAAGAATTAGAAGAAGAAAATAAGAAGAAGTAGTAGAAGAAGAAGTGAAACAAGAAGAAGAGGTAGAAGAAGAAGAAAGAAAAAGATGAAGAATAAGAGGAAGAAGAAGAGGACAAAGTGGAAGAAGAGGAGGAAGAAGAAGTTGCAGTAGAAGAAGAAGAAAAAGAAGAAGAACAGAAAGAAGAAGAATTTGAAGAAGAAGATGAAGTAGAAGAAGAATTGGAAGTAGAAGAAAGATTAAGAAACAGAAAAAGAAGAAGAAAAAGATAGATTATCGATTGGGGAGGGTGGGCTTATGGATTTAGGATTAGGTATTAGGGATATCGGGCTAGTGATTTGGGAGATAGGGTTAGGATTGGGGATTGGAGATTATGGATTAGAGATTAGGGATTAGGTTTTAAGGATTAGGGATTAGAAATTACGAATTACGAGGGATTAGAGATTAGTGGTTTAAGGATTAAACATTAAGGGATTAGGGATTCGAGATTATGGATAAGGAATAATGGATTAGGGATTAAAGGATTAACAATTAAGGATTAGGGATAAGTGATTTGAGAATAAGAATTAGGGGTAAGGATTTAGGATTAGAGATTAAAATTAGGTGTTCATGATAAAGGATTAAAAATTAGGGATTTGGGATTACAGAGTATGGGATTAGGTCCTGAAAGATTATGGATGAGGGATTAGAGATTATAGATTAAGCAATAGGGATTTGAGACTAGTCATTGGGATAATGGATTAAAAAAAGAACAAGAACAACAAAAAGACTAAGAAGAAGTTGAACAAGAAGGAGAAAAAGAAGAAGTAGAAGAAATAGAAGATGAAGAAGTAGAAGGAAAACGTGGAGAACAAGAAGTTGTAATAGTAGTAGTAGAAGAAGAAGAAAAAGTAGGAGAAGAAGAAGAAGAAGAAGTAGAAGAAGAAAGATAAAAGGAAAAAAGTAGAAGAAGAGGATGAAGAAGAAGAAGCGAAGAAGAAGAAAAAGAATGAAGAAGAAGAAGAAGAAGGAAGAAGAAGAAGAAGGAAAGAAGAAGAAGAAGAAGATGATGATGATGACGATGATGAAGAAGAAGATGTAGAAGAAGAAGAAGAAAGAGGAAGAAGAAGAAGAAGAAAAAGAAGAAGAAGGAGAAGAAAAAGAAGAAGAGGAAGACGAAGAAGAAGTAGAAGAAAAAGAAGAAAAAGAAGAAAAAGAAGAAGAATAGAGAAGAATAAGTGGAAGAAGAAGAAGAAGAAGAAGAAAAGATAAGGAAGAAGAGGAAGAAGAAGAACATGAAGAGGAGGAGCAAGAAGAAGAATAAAAGGAAGAAATAGAAGAAGAAAGGAAAAAAGAAGATGAAGAAGATGATGATGAAGAAGAAGAACACTACAAAAAAGAAGAAGTGGATGAAGAAGAAGAAGATGGATAAGGGAAAGAAGAAGAAGAAGAAGAAGAAGACAAAGAACAACAAGAGGAAGAAGAGGAGAGAAACAAGGAGAAGAGGAAGAAGAAGAAGAAGAAAAAGAAAAGGAAGTGAGGTAGCAGAGGAGAAACAAGAAGAATTAGATGAGGAAAAAGGAGAAGAAGAAGGGAAAGATGACGAAGAAGATGAAGAAGTGGAAGAAAAAGAAGGAAAAGAGGAAGAAGAGGAGAAAAAAGAAGAAGATGATGAGGAAGAAGGAGAAATAGAAGGAAAAGATGATGAAGAAGAAGAATAAGTGAAAGAAAAAGAGGAAGAAGAAGAAGAAAAGGAAGAAGAAGAAGAGTAAAAAGAAGAAGAATAGGAACAACAAGAAGAGGAAGAAGAGGAAGAAGAAGACAAAGATGAAGAATAAGAAGAATAAGAAAAAGAATACGAAGATGAAGAATTGAAGAAGACAAAAAAAGGAAGGACAACAGGAAGAAGAAGAAGAGCAACGACAACAACTAGAAAAAGAAGAAGATGAAGAGGAAGGAGAAGAAGTAGAAGAAGAGGGAGGAGAAGAACAAGAGTAGGAACAAAAAGAACAAGAAGAGGGAAATGAAGAAAAGGAGGAAGACAAACAAGAAGAAGAAGAAGAAGAAGAAAAAGAAAGAAATAGAAGAAGTAGAAGAAGAGGTGGAAGAAGTAGTAGAACAA
>JAIUJO010003474.1:45000-57705 GCA_023846275.1 Vanilla planifolia
AAGAAGAAGAGGAGTAAGAAGAAGAAGAAGAAGTAGAAGAAGAAGAAGAAGCAGAAGAAGAAGAAGAGGAAGATAGAGAAGAAGAACCAAAAGGACATGTGGAAGATGTTAAAGAGGAAGAAGAAGGATAAAAGAAGTAAAGGAAGAAGAAGAAGAAGAAGAAGAAGAAGAGGAAGAAGAAGAAGAAGAAGAAGAAGAAGAAGAAGAAGAAGAAGAAGAAGAAGAAGAAGAAGAAAAGGAGGAGACAGAAGAAGCAGAAAAAGAAGAAGAAAAAGAAGAGGAGGAGAAGGGGGAGGAAGAAGAAGATGGAGAAGAAGAAGAAGAAGTAGGGAAAGAAGAAAAAGAAGAACATGAAATAGAAGAAGAAGAAGTAGATGAAGAATAAGAGGAAGATAAGGAAGCAGAGGAAGTTAAAAAGAAGAAGATGCAAAAGAAGGAAAAGAAGGGAAAGAAGAAGAAGAAGAAGAAGATTTGAAAGAAGAAGCGGAAGAAGAAGATAAAGAAGAGGAAGAAGTAGAAAAAGAAGATGATGAGGAAGAAGAAGAAGAAGAAGAAGAACCAAATGAATAACAACTTGAAGAAGAAAAGGAAGAAGAAAAGAAGTAGAAGAAGAAGAAAAAGAAGAAGTAGAAGTAGAGGAGGAGGAAGAGGAAGAAGAAGGTTTAGATTAAGAAGAAGATGCAGAAGAAGTGGAAGAAGAAAAAGAAGAAGAAGAAAAAGAAAAGGAAGAAGAAGGTGAAGAAGAAGTAGTAGAAGTAGAAGAGGAAGAAGAAAAATATGTAGAAGAAGAAGAAGATGTGGAAGAAGAGGAAGAAGAAGAAGAAGAAGAAGAAGATGCACAAGATGATGATGAAGAAGAAGTAGAAGAATGAGTAAAAGAATAGGAAGAAAAAGAAGATAAAGAAGAAGAATTAAAGGAACAAGGAAAAGAAAAAGTAGAAGATGAAGATGAAGAAGGAGAGGAAGAAGGAGAAGGAGAAGAAATACGAAAAATAAGAAGAGGAAGAAGAGGAAGGAGAAGAAGAAATGGATAAAGAAGAAAAAAAGAAGAAGTGGAAGAAATAAACAAAAAGAAGAAGAAGAAGAAGAAGAAGAATAAGAATGAGAAGAAGAAAAAGAAGATGATGTAAAAGATGAATAAAAGGAAGAGGATGAAATAGAAGAAAAAGAAGAATAATAAGAAGAAGAAGCAGTGTTAAAAGTAGAAGAAGAGGAAGAAGAAGAAGAAGAAGGTGATGATGTTGCTGATGAAGAGGACAAAGAAGAAGAAGAAGAAGAAATTGTGGAATAAGAAGAAGAAGATGAGGAAGAAGTGCAAGGAGAGGGAGATGTAGAAGAAGAAGAAGAAGAATTGGAAGAAGACAAGAAGAAGATCAAGATGAAGTAAGACAAGAAGAAGAAGGGAAAGAATAAAAAGAAGCAGAAGAAGAAGGAGAAAAAGAAGTAGAAGAAGAAGAAGAAGAAGAACAAGGTGAAGAAGAAGAAGAAGAAGAAGAAGTAGCAGCAGTAGAAAAAGAAGAAGAAGAATTAGGAAATGAAAAAGTAGTAGAAGAAGAAGAAGAAGAAGTAGAAGAAGAAGAGTAAGAGGAAGAAGAAGTAGAAAAGGAGAAGAAGAAGAAGAAGGTCAAGAAGAAGAGGAAGAAAAGGAAGAAGAAGAAGAGGAAGAAGAAGAAGAAGAAGGGTAAGTAGAAGAAGAAGTAGAAGAAGAAGAAGAATAAGAATAAAAGGAAGAAGAAGAAGAATAATAATAATAAGAAGAGGATGAGGAAGAAGAAGAAGTCAAAGAAAGAGAAGAAGAAGTCAAAGAAAGAGAAGAAGAAGACGGAGGAAAAAACAAGATGAAGAAGATAATGAAGTAATAGTAGTACTAATAGTTGAAGAAGAAGAAGAGATGGAGGAAGAAGAAGAAGAGGAAGTAGAAGAAGAAAAAATGATGATGTAGAAGAAGAAGAAGAAGAAGTTAAAGAAGAAAAAGAGGAAGATGAAGAAGGGGAAGAGGAAGAAGAAGAAGAAGAAGAAGGAGAAGAAGAAGAGGAAGAAGAAAAAGAAGAAAATGAAGAAGAAGAAGAAAAGAAGAAGAAGAAGATGAGGAAGAAGAAGGAGATGAAGAAGAAGTAAAAAAAGACAAAGAAATGGAAGAGTAAAAAGAAGATGAAGAAAAAAAGGTGAAGAAGTAGAATAAGAAGAAGAAGAATAGCAAGAAGAAGTGAAGAAAGAACAGGCACAATAAAGAAGCATGAATGAAGGAGAAAGAAGGAAGAAGGAAGAAGGAAGGAGGAAGGAGGATGGAAGAAGGAAGAAGAAAGAAGAAAAAAGAAAGTAGAAAGAATAAAGAAGAAAGAAGAAAGGAGAAGAAGAAGAAGAAGAAAAAGAAGAAAAAGAAGAAGAACAAGAAAGTGAAATAGAAAGAGAGGGAGGACAATGAGAAGAACGAGGAGAAGAAGGAGAAACAGAAGGAGATGGAGAAGGTGAAGGAGATGTAGAAGAAGAAGGAGAAGGAGAATGAGTAAGAGAAGGAGAGGGAGAAGGAAAAAGATAAAAGGAAAGGAGAAGAAAGGGGAGGAGGAGGTTGAGAAGAAGAAGAAAAAAGAAAAGGAAGAAGAAGAAGAAGAAATAGAATAAAAAGAAGAAGGCAAAGATGAAGAAAGAGAAAAGAAGAAGAAGAAGAAGATAAATATGAAAAGAAGAATAAGAAGAAGAAGAAGAAGAAGAAGAAGAAGAAGATGATGATGAGGACTAGGAAGAAGAATAAGAAGAAGAAGAAGAAGAAAAAGAAGAAGAAGATAGTGTAAGTAGTAGAAGATGATGAAGAGGAAGAAGAAGAAAAAGAAGAAGAAGAAAAAAAAAAGAGAAGAGGAGGAAGAAGAAGAACAATCAAAAGAGGATGATGTGTTAGAAGAGCAAGAGGAAGAAGAAGAAAATGAGGAGGAAGAAGAAGAAGTAGAAGATGAGAAAGATGAGGAGGAAGAAGAAGATGAGGAAGAAGATATGTACTAGAGATTAGGGATTAGGGTTTAGATATTAAGAATTAAGGATAGTGCACTTTAGATTAAGGTTTAAGGATTAGGGATTAGGTGTTAGGGATTTGTGGTTATGGATTAATGATTTAGAATTAGAGGATAGAGATTAAAAATTTAGAGATTAGATATTAATGATGCATTAGGGATTAGTGATTAAGGAGTAGGTATTAGGGAGAAAGAAGGAAGAAGGAAGAAGAAGAAAGAAGAAAGGAGAAGGAAGATGGAAGAAAGGATGAAAAAAGAAGGGAGAAAGAAGAAAAAAGAGGAGGAAGAGGAATAAGATGAGGAAGAAGAAGAAGAAGAAGAATAAGAAGCAAAAGAAGAAGAAGAAGGAGAAACAGAAGAGAAAGAATAAAGAAGAATGAAGGAAGAAGGAAGAAGGAAGAAGGAAGGAGGAAGGAAGAAGGAAGAAGCAAGAAGATAGAAGAAAGAGGAAACTAGAAAGAAGAAAGAAGAAAGATGGAAGAGGAAGAGGAAGAAGAAGGAGAGGTAGAAAAAGAGGGAGGACGAGGAGAAGAAGGACGAGAAGGAGAAGTGGAAGGAGAAGGGGAAGGAGAAGGAGAGGGAGGTGAAAGAGATGTAGAAGGAGGAGAAGGCAAAGGAGAAGGAGATGGAGAAGGAGAAGGAGAAGGTCAAAAAGAAGGAGGAGGAGGAGGAGAAGAAGAAATAGAAGAAGTAGAAGAAGATGAAGAAGAAGAAGAGGAGAAAGATGAAGAGGAAGAAGATGAACAAGAAAAGAAGAAGAAGGAGAAGAAGAAGAAGAAGAAGAAGAAGAAGAAGAAGAGAAGAAGAGGAAGTTGAGAAAGTGGAAGAAGAAGAAGAAGAAGAAGAAGAAAAATAAGAAGAAAACAAAGAAGAAGAAGAAGAAGAAAAAAAAAGTAGAAGAGAAAGAAGAAGAAGATGAAGAAGAAGTGGAAGAGAAAGAAGAAAAAGAAAATAGGGAGGAAGAAGAAGAAGAGAGGAAGAAGAATTGAAATAGGAAGATGAGGAGGAAGAAGAATAAAGTGAAGAAGAAGAAGAGATGGATTAGTGATTAGGGGTTAGAGATTAGGGATTATGGATAAGAAGTGAGGGATTATGGTGTAAGGGATTTGGGAATATGGATTATGGATTAAGGAAGGAGGGTTTTGAGGATTAGAGATTAGGTATATAGATGAGGGGTTAGGGAGTAGGAACAAAGGAATTATGTATTTGGCATTAAGGATTAAGTATTAAGAATAACGGATATGCAATTAGTATTATGGTTTCAGGATTAGGTATTATTGATTAAGGAGTAGGCATTAAGGAATAAGTAATAAGGATTAGGGATTAAAAACTAAGGATGAAGGGATTAATGATTAAGGATTCAGGATTATGGATTAATGATTAAGGGATTACTTGTTAAAGATTTGGGTTTATGGATTATGGATTATGGATTAGGCAATAGGGATTAGGGATCAAGAATAGAGATTAGTGATTAGTGATTTAGGATTTAGTATTAGGCATTAGATATTATAGATTAGGGATTTGGTGATCAAGAGATTAGGATTAGGGTTAGGGGATTAAAGATTAAGCATTAAAGATTAGGGATTAGTGATTAAGAATTAAGGATTCGAGATTATAGATTATATATTAGGTATTAGGGATTAGTGATTAAGAATTAAGTATTAGAGATTAGAGATTAGAGTTTAGAGAATAGAGATTAGGGATTAAAGATTAAGAATGGTTAATGGATTAAGGATTAAGGGTTAGATATGAAGGATTAGGGATTAAAGAATAAAGAGAAGGAAGAAGGAAGAAGAAGAAGATTGAAGAAAGATGAAGGAAGAAGGAAAAAGAAAGAAAGAAGAAGGAAGAAGAAGAAGAGGAAAAAGAAAAAAAGAAGAAGATGAAATGGAAGGAGAAGGGGAAGATTGAAGAAGAAAGAAAAAAGAAGAAAGAGGAGGGAGAAAGAAGAAGGAACATGGAAGAAGGAAGGTGGAAGGAAGAAGGAACATGAAAGAGGAAAGAAAAAAGAAGAAAGAAGAAGAAGAAGAAGAAGAAGAAGAAGAGGATGAAGGTGATAGAAAAGAAAGAGGATGTAGAGGAGGAGGAGAAGAAGGAGATAGAGGATGAAAAGGAGAAGGAGAATAAGAAGGACAAGGACAAGGGGAAGGAGATGGAGAAGGAGGAACAGAAAGAGAAGGAGAAGGAGAAGTAGAAAGACAAGCAGAATAAGAAGAAGTAGTAGTAGTAGTAATAAAAGAAGGAGAAGAAGAAGAAGAAATAGAAGAGAAAGGAAGAAGAAGAAAAAGAAGTAGAAGAAGAGAAAAGGACTAAAAAGAAGAAGAGAAAGAAGAAGAAGAACAAGAAAAAAAGAGAAGAAGTAGGGGAGAAGAAGAACAGGAAAAAGAAGAAGAAGAAGAATAAGTAAAAGAAGGGGAAGATGAGGATGAATAGGAAGAAAAAGAAGATGATAAGGAAGAAGAAGTAGAGGAAGGAGAAGAAGTAAGGAAGAAGAAGAAGAAAAGGAAGAAAAAGAAGAAGAAGAGGAAGAAGAGATTGATTATGGATTACAGATTAAGGAGGGAGGGATTAGGGATTAAGTGTTAGGGTTTAATGATAAGGTGATAAGTATTAAGGATTATGGATTAACAATTAAGGATTAGGGTTTAGGGATTAAGGATTATAAATTAAGGGAGTAGGGATTAAGAATAAGTTGTAGGAATTAAGGATTATGGTTAGGGATTAGGGACTAGGGATTGGAGAGGAAAGGATTTATGATTATGGAATAAAGATAGGATTTAAGGATTAAGAGATTATTTTATAAGGATTGTAGATTAGGGATTTAAATTATCGATTATGGATTATAGATTAATGGTTAAAGATTATTGATTGGGGATTTGGATTTAGGATTCAAAATTTGTAGGTTAAAGATTTAGAGTTAGGGATTAGAGATTAAGCGATTATTATTAAGATTGGGATTAGGGATTACTGATTTGGCATTAAAGAGCGAGGGATTGGGGATTCAAGATTAGGTATTAGGCATTAGGGATTAGAGGTTAGGGAGGGAAAGATTAGGTATTATGCATTAGCTATTAGGGATTAAAGATTAAGGATTAAGAAATAAGAATTATGGATTAGAAACTAGTGATTATGGTTTTAAGGATTAAGGATTACAAATTATGGGGTAGGGATTGTAGAATAAGTAATTAGGATTAGACATTAAGGATTAAAGATGAGGGATTAGGAATTAGGAATGAAAGGATTAATGATTAGGGATTAATGATTAAGGAATTAATTTTTATAGATCAAGATTTAAGATTAAGGATAATAGATTAGAGAATAGGGATAAAGAATTAGAGATTAGGTGATTAAGGATTTGAGATTTAGGATTAGGTATTATAGACAAGAGATTAAGAGATTAGGATTAGAATTATAGATTAATGATTTAGGATTAGGTATTAGTGATTAAGGAATAATGATTAGGGATTAAGATTAGAGATTAAAGATTAAGTATTATGGATTATAGATCAGAGATTAGGGATTAAGAATTTGGTATTAGGGATTAGGTTTTAAGATTAAAGATTAGATAATAGAGATTAGGGATTAAAGATTAAGGATTATGGATTAAGAATAGATTAGTGATTAAAGATTAAAGATTAAGGATTAGGGATAGGGGATTTGAGATTACGAAAAAAGGGAGAAGGAAGAATGAAGAAGGAAAAAGAAGGAAGAAAGAAGAGAAAAGAAAAAAGAACGAAGTAAGAAGCAAGAAGAAGAATGATAGGAAGAAGAATAGGAAAAGATGATGATGAAGAAGAAGAAGAAGAAGGAGAAGAAGTAGAAGAAGAAGATGAATTAGAAGTAGAAGAAGATGATGAAGAAGTAGAATAAGAAGAAGAAGAAGAAGGAGAAGAAGTTAGATTATCGATTAGCAAATTAAGGCTAAGGGAATAAGGATAAGGTATAGGAATTGGGGATTAGGGATTATGGATTAGTGAATAGGGTTTAGGTTTGGGGATTAGGGATTAAGGATTAGGGCATAGGGACTAAGGATTAAGGATTAGGGCATTGGAACTAAGGATTAGGGATTAAGGAATAAGGATTAAGGATTAGGGATTAGGGATTAGATCAGGGATTAAGGATTAAGAATTAAGAATTAAGGGATTAATGATTAAGTACTAGAGATTTGGGATTAGATATTAGAGATTAAGAAATAAAAATTCATGGAAAGGGATTAGGGGATTTAGACTAAGGATAAAAGTAAAGGATTAAGTCGTAATGATTAAGGATTAGGAATTTGAGATTAGGGATTGGGAATTATAAATTAGGAATTAGGGACTAAGAATTGGTAGTTAGGGATTATGGATTAGAGATTAGGGATTAGAGAGGGAGGGATTAGGGATTATAGATTAAAGATTAGGAATTAAGGAGAGAGGGATAAAAAATTAGAGATTAGTGATTAAAAAGAAGGAGAAGAAGAAGAAGAAGAAGAGAAGAAGAAGAAGAAGAAGAGAAGAAGAAGAAGAAGAAGAGAAGAAGAGAAGAAGAAGAAGAGAGAAGAAAAGGATAAGCAAGAAAAGAAAGGAGAAGAAGAGGAAGAAGAAGAAGAAGAATTGAAGAAGAAGAGGAATTAGTGATATTGGTAATAGTAGTAGAAGAAGAACAAGAATAATAAAAGGAGAACAAGAAGGAGAAAAAAAGGAGGAGATAGAGAAGGAGAAGGAGAAGAACTAGAATGAGAAAAAGAAGAAGTAGAAGTAATGGAAGAAAAACAAGAGGAAGAAGAAAAGAAGAAGAAGATGAAGAGCATGAAGAAGAAGAGGAAGAAGATGAAGAAGAGGAAGAAGAAGATGAAGTAAAAGAAGAAAAAGAAGAAGAAGAAGATGATGATGATGAAGTAGAAGAAGAAGCAGAAGAGAAAGAAGTAGAAGAAGTAGTAGAAGAAGAAGAATAATAAGAAGAAGAAGACAAACATGAAGTAGAAGAAGAAAAAAGTAGAAGTAGTAGAAGAAGAAGAAGAGGAAGAAGAGGAAGAAGAAGTGGAAAAAGAATTAAAAGAAGAAGTGATAGAAGAAGAAGAAGAAGTAGAAGAGAAAAAGAAGAAGAAGAGTATGAAGAAATAGAAGAAAGAAGAGGAAGAAATAGAAGAAGAAGAAGTAAAAGAAGAAGAAGAAGAAGAAGAAGAGGAAGGAGATGAAGAAGAATTGGAAGAAGAAGTGAAGAACAAGAAGAAGAATAGGAAGAAGAAGAAGAAGAAGAGAGGAGGTCGAGGAAGAAAAAGAAGAAGAAGAAGTCTAATAAGATGAAGAAGAAGTAGAAGAAGAATGCAAAGAAGAAGTAGTAGTAGAAGAAGAAGAAGAAAGATAATAGATAAAAGAAAGGGATTAAGGATTAGGAATTAGGTACTAAGGATTAAGGATTGTGAGCATTAAAAAGGTAGGGATTTAGGCTAATGTATTAGGGATAAGTAATTAGAGATAAGGTTTAGGGATTAAGGACTAGAGAATAAGGATTTTGAAATAAGGATTAAGAATTAGAGATTAAAGTTTAATGATTAAGAATTAAGAATTAGATTAAGGATTAGAGATTAGGAGTTTGGGATTGAGTAATTAAGATTAAGTATTAGGGATTAGATATTATGGATTAGGGATTAAGTGTTAGGGATTAAGGATTAAGGATTATGAATTAGGTTTTGGAGATTAGAGATTTGGGAATAGGGATTTAGGACAAGCGATTAGAGATTATAGATATCAAGGGATTAAGAATTTGAGATTAGAGATTAAGAATTAAAGATTAATGGTTAGGAATTTGGTAATAGGGATTATGTGTTAGGGATTAGGTAATAGGGATTAAGGAATAGGGATTAAGGATTAAAGATTAGTGATGGATTAAAGATTAATAATTAAGGATTAGTTATTAGGGATTAGCGATTAGGGAATTGGCACTAGGGATTAGTGATTAAAAATCAAGGATTATAGATTATGGAGGGATGCATTAGAGATTTACATATTAGATATTAAGGAGAGCGAGATTAGGGATTACGGATTACATAATAGGTTTTTGGTTTAATGATTATGTATTAAGGATTAAGGCATAGGGACAAGGGAATTGGAATTAAGGAATAAGGATTAAGGATTAGTGATTCGAGATTAGGGATTATGGATTAAGAATGAAGACTTAAGGGACTAATGATTAAGTATTAAGGATTAGGGATCAGAGATTAGCCATTAGGGATTAGATATTAGAGATTAGAAAATAAAAATTCAAGATAAGGAATTAGGGGGATTTAGACTAAGGATTATAAATTAAGGGATTTGGCATTAAAGATTAAGAATTAAGAATTAGAGATTAGGGATTAAGATTATAGATTAGGGTTTAAGAGTTATAGTTTAGGACTTAGCTATTAAGAAATGGGGATTAGGGATTATAGATTAAGGTTTAGAGACTTAAAGTGGGAGGGATTATGGATTATATGATTAGAGATTCAAAATTTGGGAGAGACAGATTAAAGATTAGGGATTAAAAAGAAGGGGAAAGATAAGAAGATGAAGAAGAAGAGAAAAAGAATAAGAAGAAGAAGAAGAAGAGGAGGAGGATGAGGAAGAGGAGGAAGAAGAAGAAGCAGAAGAAGAATAAGTAATAGCAATAGTAGTAGTAGTAGTAGTAGTAGAAGAAGAAGAAGAATAGAAAGAGAGGAGTAGGAGGAGGAGGGGAAGGAGGAGGAATCTAGAAGAAGGAGAAGGACAAGCAGAAAGAGAAAGAAAACGAAAATGAGAAAGAGATGGAGAAGAAGAAGGAGAAGAGGAAGGAGATGGGGAAGAAGAAGAAGAAGAAGTAGAAGAAAATGTAGAAGAAGATGAAGAAAAAGTTGGTAAGAAGAAGAATAAGAAGAAGAAGAAGAAGAAGAAGAAGAGAAAGAATGAAGAAGAAAGAAGAAGGAAGGAAAAAGAAAGATGGAGAAGGAAAGAAGAAAGGATGAGAAGGAGAAGGAAAAAAAGAAGTAGAAGTAAAAGAAGAAGAACAAAGGAAAGAAGAAAAAGAAGATGAAGATGAAGAGGAAGAATAAGAAGCAAAAAAAGAGGAAGAAAAGGAAGAAAAAGTCGAAGAAGTAAAAGAAGAAGAAGAAGAAGAGAAGAAGAAGGAGAAGAAAAAGAAGAAGAAGAAAAAATAGAAGTAGAAGAAGAGCATGAAGAAGAAGAAGAAGAAGAGGGTGGAAGAAGAAGAAGGAGAAGAAGAAGAAGAAGAAGAAAGATAATAATAATGAGAAGGAGAAAATGAAGAAGAAGTTGTAGAAGAAGAAAATGGATAAGGAGAAGAAGAAGAAGAAGAATTGGAAGAAGAAAAGGAAGAAGTCAAAAAAAAAGTAAAAGAAGAAGAAGATGTTGAAAAAGAAGAAGAAGAAGAAGAAGAAGAAGAAGAGAAGAAGTAGAACAAGAGGTTGAAGAAGAAGAAGGAGAAGTAGAAGTAGAAGAAGTAAAAGAAAATGTAGAAGAAGAAGAAGAAGTAGAAGATGAAGAGGATGAAGAGGAAGAAGAGGAAGAAGAGAAAGAAGAAGAAGAAAAAGAGGAAGAAGAGGACGAAGAAGAAGTAGAAGAAGAAGAAGAGGGAAGAAGAAGAAGAAGAAGAGAAAGAAGAAGGTGAAGTACAAGAAGAAGTTGAAGAAGAAGAAGAAGAAGAGGATGTTAAGAAGAAGAAGAGGAAGAAGTGAAATAAGAAGAAGAAGAGGAAGAAAATGAAGAAGAGAAGAAGAAGAAGGAAGAAATTATAAAAGAAGAGGAAGAAGAAGGAAGTAGAAGAAGCAGAAGAAGAAGAAAGATTATAGATTAATGGGCGAGGGCTTAGGGACTAGGAATTAAGTATTAAGGATTTAGGATTAGGCATTAAAAAGGTAGGGATTCAAGATTATGGATTAAGGATTAAGGTTTAAAGATGTTGGATTAGAGATTTAAGATTAAAGATTATGAATTAAAGAATAGGAATTAAAGATTAGGGATAAGCAATTAAGGTCAAGGTTTAGGGATTAAGGATTAGGGAATAGGGATTTTACATTTAAGAATTTGAGATTAGGGATTAGAGATTAAGGATTAGGGATTAGTAATTATAATTAAGGATTAGGAATTAGGAATTGAGTGGCTAAGGAATAAGTATTAAGGATTAGACATTGGGTATTAGGGATTAGGTATTAAGGATTAAGGGATTTAGATTAAGGATTATGAAATAGGGTTTAGAGATTAAAGATTTGGGATTAGGGATTTAGGAAAAGTGATTAGAGATTAAGGATTAGGGATCAAAGGTTAGATATTAGAAATAAGAGATTTGCTAATAAATATTAAAAATTAGTGGTTAGGGATTAGGTAATAGGGATTATGGATTAGGGTCTAAAGATTAGGGATTCAGGATTAAAGATTAGTGATGGATTAAAAATTAATGATTAGGGATTTATTATTAAGGATTAAGGACTAGGAATTAGAGATTAGGGATTAGTTATTAAGAATTATGGATTATGGATTAGTGAGAGATGGATTAAGGATTTACATATTAGAGATTAGGGAGAGTGAGATTCGGGATTATGGATTACAGATTATGGATAAAGAAAAAGAAGGAGAAAAAGAAGAAGGAGAAGAAGAAGAAGAAGAGGAAAAAGGAGAAGAAGAAGAAGTAGGGGAAGAAGAAGAAGAGGAATTAGAAAAAGAATACGGGTAATAGAAGAAGGGTAAAAAGAGCAAGAAGAGCAAGAAGAAGAAGAATAAGAATAAGATATAGAAGAAGAAGAGAAGATGAAGATGATGAAGAAGAAGAAGAAGAAATAAAAGAAGAAGAAGAAATAAAAGAAGAAGAAGAAGAAGAAGAAGAAGAAGTAGAGGTAAAAGGAGTAGTAGAAGAAGCAGAGGAAGAAGAAGAAGAAGAAGAATAGGACTAAGAAGAAGAAGAAGAAGAAGAACCAGTAGAAGAAGAAGAAGAAGAAGAAGAACAAGAAGATGAAGAAGATGAAGAGAAGAAGAAGAAGAAGAAGAAGATGAAGAAGAAGAAGAAGAAGGGGGAGAAGAAGAAGAAGCAGAGACAGAAGAAGAAGAAGAATTTTCAAGAAGAAGAATAAGATGAAGAACAAGAAGAAAAGAAGAAGAAGAAGAATAATAAGAAAAGAAAAAGTAGAAGAGCATGCAGAAGAAGTGGACGAGGAAGAAGAGGCTAAAGGCGAACAAGAGGAAGATGAGGAACAAGAGAAGGATGAAGAAGATGTACAAAAAGAAGATAGAGATGAAGAAAAAAAGAAAAGCAGAAGAAGAAGAAGAAGAAGAAAAAGGAGGGGAAGAAGAAGAGGTGGAAGAAGAAGAAGAAGAAGAGGAAATAGTAGTAGTAGAAGAAGAATAAGATTAAGAAAAAGAAGATGAATAAGAGAAAGAAGAAGAAGAAGAAGAAGCGGAAGAGGAAAATGAAGAAGAAGAAGAAGGTAAGGAAGATTAGGAAGAAGAAGAAGATGAAGAAGAAGAAAATAAGGAAGAAGAAGAGAGGAAGAGGAAGAAGAAGAAGAAGAAGAAGAAGAAGAAGAGGAAAAAGAAGAGTAGAAGGAAGAAGAGAAGAAGAAGAAGAGAAAGAAAAAGAAGAAGAAGATGATGAAGAAGTAGAACAGGAAGAAGATGAAAAAGAAGAGGAAGGAGAAGAGGAAGAAAAATGAAGAAGATAAAAAAGAACAACAAGAAAAGTGGAAAAAAAGAGGAAA
>JAIUJO010003344.1:0-12500 GCA_023846275.1 Vanilla planifolia
GAAGAAGAAGAAGAAGAAGAAGAAGAAGAAAAAGAAGAAGAAGAAGAAGAAGAAGAAGAAGAAGAAGCAAAAGAAGAAGAAGAAGAAGAAGAAGAAGAAGAAGTAGAAGAAGAAGTAGTAGTAGAAGAAGAAGGAGAAGAAGTAGTAGAAGAAGAAGAGGAAGAAGAAGAAGAAGAAGAAGAGGAAGAAGAACAAGAAGAAGAAAAGGAAGAAGAAGAAGAAGAAGAAGAAGAAGAAGAAGAGGAAGAAGAAGAATAAGAAGAGGAAGAAGAACAAGAAGAAGAGGAAGAAGAAGAAGAAGTAGAAGAAGAAGAGGAAGAGTAAGAAGAAGAAGATGAGGAAGAAGAAGAAGAAGAAGATGAGGAAGAAGAAGAAGAAGAAGATGAGGAAGAAGAAGAAGAAGAAGAAGAAGAAGAAGAAAAAGAAGAAGAAGAAAAAGAAGAAGAGGAAGAAAAAGAAGAAGAAGAAGAGGAAGAAGAAGAAGAAGAAGAAGAAGAAGAAGAAGAAGAAGAAGAAGAAAAAGAAGGAGAAGAAGAAGACCAAGAAGTAAAACAAGAAGAAGAACAAGAAGAAGAAGAAGAAGAAGAAGAAGAAAAAGTAGTAGTAGTAGTAGTAGAAGAAGAAGAAGAAGAAAAAGAACAAGTGGAAGAAGAAGAAGAAGAAGAATAAGAAGAAGAAGAAGGAGAAGGAGAAGAAGCAGTAGAAGAAGAAGGAGAAGAAGAAAAGCAGTAGAAGAAGAAGTGGAAAAAGAAGAAAAAGCAGTCGAAGAAGAAGAAGAAGAAGAAGAAGAAGAAGAAGAAGAAGAAGAAGAAGAACAAGAAGATGATGATGATGATGGAAAAGAAGAAGAAGAATAAGAAGAAGAGGAAGAAAAAGAAGAAGAAGAAGAAGACCAAGAATAAGAAGTAAAAGAAGAAGAGGAAGAGAAATAAGATGAAGAAGAAGAAAAAGTAGAAGAAGAACATGAAAAAGAAGTAGATGAAGAGGAAGCAGAAGGAGGAGGAGGAGGACGAGGAGAAGAAGAAGAAGAACCCTATGAAATGGGAGGACAGCAAAAACCTATGTGGGAGAAGAAGAAGAAGAAGCAGAGGAAGAAGAATTAGAAGAAGAAAAAGAAGGAGAAGAAGAATTTAAAGAGGAAGAAGAAGATTAATAAGAATAGAAGAAGAAGTAGAAGAAGAAGGAGAAGAAGAAGAAGAAGAAGAAGAAGAACAAGAAGATGATGATGATGATGAAAAAGAAGAAGAAGAATAAGAAGAAGAGGAAGAAGAAGAAGAAGAAGAAGAAGAAGACCAAGAAGAAGAAGTAAAAGAAGAAGAGGAAGAGAAACAAGATGATGAAGAAGAAAAAGTAGAAGAAGAAGATGAAGAAGAAGTAGATGAAGAGGAAGCAGACGAAGGAGGAGGAGGAGGACGAGGAGAAGAAGAAGAAGATCCCTATGAAATTGGACGATAGCAAAAACCTGTAAGGAAGAAGAAGAAGAAGAAGCAGAGGAAGAAGAATTAGAAGAAGAAGATGAAGGAGAAGAAGAATTTTAAGAGGAAGATGAAGATTAATAAGAATAAAAGAAGAAGTAGAAGAATTAGGAGAAGAAGAAGAAGAAGAAGAAGAAGAAGAAGGAGAAGAAGAAGAAGAAGGAGGAGGAGAAGAAGAAGAAGGAAGTAGAAGAAGGAGAAGAAGGAGTAGAAGAAAAGCAAAAACATGAAGAAGAAGAAGAACAACAACAAGAAGAAGAGAAATAAGAAGAAGAAGAAGAAGAAGGAAAAGTAGAAGAAGAGGAAGAAGAAGAGGAATAATAATAATAATAATAAGATGGCGAAGAACAAGAAGAAGAAGATGATGAAGAAGAAGAAGAAGTAGTAGTAGAAGAAGAAGAACATGAAGAAGAAGTAGATGAAGCAAAAGATGGAGAAGAAGAAGAAGAAGGTGCAAAAGAAAAATATGTTGAAAAAGTAGAAGGAGAAGGAGAAGATGAAGAAGAAGAAGAATAATAAGTTGAAGTTGAAGAAGATGAAGAAGAAGAAAAGGAAGAAGAAGAAGAAGAATAAGTAGAAGAGGAAGAACGAGGAGTAGAAGAAGAAAGAGATAAAGGAGAAGTAGAAGAAGTAGGGAAAGGAGAAGAAGAAGAAGAAGAAGAAGTAGAAGAAGAAGAAAAAAAAGAAGATAAGAAGAACAAGAAGAAGAGGAAAAACTATAAGGATAAGAATAAGAATAATAAGAAGAAGAAGAAGAATAATAAGAAGAAGAAGAAGAAGGAGGAGAGGAAGAAGTAGGAGAAGAAGAAGAAAAAGAAGGAGGAGGAGAAGAAGAAGAAGGGGAAGAAGAAGAAGAGGAAGAAGAAGAAGAATAGGAAAGAGAAGTAGAAGAAGTGGAGGTTGGAGAAAAACAACAAGAAGAAGAAGAAGAGGATGATGATGATGATGATGATAATGAAAAAGAAGAAAAAGAATAAGCAGAAGAAGAAGAAGAAGAAGAAAAGGAAGAAGATGAAAAAGAAGAAGAAGAAGAGGAATTGGAAGATGAAGAAGAAGAAGAAGAAGAAGAAGAAGATGTGGAAGAAGAAGAAGAAGAGGTAGAAGAATACAAAGAAGAAGAAACAGAAACTGAAGAAGAAGAAGAATAAGAAGGAAGATGTAAAAGAGATAGATGAAGAAAAAGATGCAGAAGAAGAAAAACTACATGTAGAGGAAGAGGAAGAAGATAATGATGAAGAAGAAGAAAGAGAATAAAAAGAAGAAGAAGATCAAGAAGAAGAAGGAGAAGTGGAATTGGAAGAAGATGAAGAAAAAGAAAAAAATTACAATAAAAAGAAGAAGAAGAAGATGATGAAGAAGAAGAAGAAGAACAAAAGAAGAAGAAGAAGAAGAAGGAGAAGAAGAAGAAGAAGTAGAAGAAGAAGAGGGAGAAGAAGTAGAAGAAGAAGAGGAAGAAGAAGAAGAATTGGAAGAAGAAGAAGAAGAACAAAATGAAGAAGAACATGAAGAAGAAGAAGAGGAAGAAGAAGATGTGGAAAATGGGAAGACGAAGAAGAAGTGGAGGAGGGGGGAAGAATAAGAAGAATAAAAAGAACTGGAAGAAGAAAAAGATGAAGAAGAAAAAGAAGAAGAAGAATAAGAATAAGAATAAGAATAAGAACAAGAAGAAGAAAATGAAGAAGAAGAAGTAGAAGAAGAGAAAGAAGAAGAAGAAGAAGAAGAAGAAGAAGAAGGAGAAGAGGAAGAAGGAGAAGAAGAAGGAGAAGAAGAAGGTGAAGAGGATGAGGAGGAAGAAGAAGAAGATGATTGAAGAAGAAGAAGATGATGAAGAAGAAGTAGAAGAAAAAGTAGAAGAAGAAGAAGAAGAAGAAGAAGATGAAGAAGTGGAAGAGGAAGAAGAAGAAGAATAAGAGGAAGAAGTGGAAGAGGAAGAAGAAGAAGAACAAGAACAAGAAGAAGAACAGAAAGAGGAAGAAGAAGGAGAAGAAGAAAAACGGAGGAAAAGAAGAAGAAGAAGAAGAAGTTAAAGCGAAAAAAGAAGGAGAAGGAGAAGAAGAAGAAGAGGAAGTCAAAGAGGAAGAAGAAGAAGAAGAGTAGGAGGAATGAAGGGGAGAAGGAGAAGAAGAAGAAAAAGAAGAAGAAGAAGTGGAAGAAGAAGAAGAGGAAGAAGTAGAAGAGGAAGAAGAAGAAGAAGAAGAAAAAGAATAAGAAGAAGAGGACGAATAAAAAGAAGAAGAACAAGAAGTAGAGGAGGAAGAAGAAGAAGAAGAGGAAAATGAAGAAGAAGAAGAAGAAGAACAAGAAGAAGAAGAAGAAGAAGAAAAATGAGAAGGAGAAGAAGTAGAAGAAGAAGAAAAGAAAAAGACCTAAAAGAGGTTGATGAAGAAGAAGAAGAAGAAGATGATGATGAAGAACAAGAAGAAGAGAAGGAGAAGAAGAAGGAGAAGAAGAAGAAGAAAAATGAGAAGAACAAGGAGAGGAAGAAGAAGAAGAAGAATAATAAGAGGCAGTAGAAGAAGAAGAAGGAGGAGAAAGAGAAGGAGAAGGACATGAAGAAGGAGAAGAAGAAGGAGAAGAAGAACAAAAAGAAGGAGAAGAAGAAGAAAAAAAAGAAGAACAAGGAGAAGAAGAAGTTAAGGAAGAAGAAGAAGAAGAAAAAGAAAAAGAAAATAAGAAGAAGATGAAGAAGAAGAATAAGAACAAGAGAAATGAAAAGAAGATGAAGAAGAAGAAGAAGAAGAGGAAGAAGAAGAAGAAGAAGAAGAAGAAGATGAAGAAAAAGAGTTACAAGAAGAAGAAGAAGAAGGAAAAGAAGAAGAAAAAGAGAGATGAGAGAAGAAGTAGAAGATGAAGTAGAAGAAGAAGAAGGCAAAGAAGAAGAAGAAGAAGAAGAGGAAGTAGATGAAGAAGGAGAAGAAGAAGAAGTAGAAGTAGAAGTAGAAGGAGAAGAAGAAGAAGAGGAAAAAGGAGAAGGTGAAGAATAAGAAAAAGAAGTAGTAGAAGAAGAAGAAGAAGGGGAAGAAGAAGATGTAGAAGAAGAAGAAGAAAAAGAAGAAAGGTGAAGCGAAAGAGGAGGAAGAAGAAGAAGAAGGCGAAGAAGAAGAACTAGGAGAAGAAGAAGAAGGTGAAGAAGAAGAAGAAAAAGTAGAAGAACAAGAAGAAGAAGAAGAAGAAGAAGAAGAAGAAGTGGAAGAAGAAGAAGGAGAAGAAGAAGAAGAAGAGGGAAAGAAGAAGAAGAAGAAGAAGAAGAAAGAGAAGGAGAAGAAGAAGAATAAGATGAAGAAGAAGATGAAGAAGAAGTAGTAGTAGTTGTAATAGAAGAAGAAGAAAAAGAAGAAGATGAAGGAGAAGGAGATGTATAAGAAGAAGAAGAAGAAGAAGGAAAAGGAGGTGGAGGAGAAGAAGAAGAAGAAGAAGGAAAAGAAGAAGAAGTGGAAAAAGAAAAAGAAGTAGAAAAGGAAGAATAAGGATAAGAAGAAGAAGAAGAATAAAAAGAAGAAGAATAAGAAGAAGAAGAAGAACAAAAATAAGAAGAAGAAGAAGAAAAAGAAGATGATGAAGAAGAAGAAGTAGTAGTAGCAGTAGAAGAAGAAGAAAAGAAGAGGAGGAAGAAAAAGGAGAAGAAGAAGAAGAAATAAAAGGAGAAGGAAAGGAAGAAGAATAAGAAGAAGAAGAGGAAGAAGAAGAAGAAGAAGAAGAAGAGGAAAAAAGGCAAGAAGAAGAAGAAGAGGAGGAAGAGGAACAAGAAGAAGTTGAATAAGAAAAAGAAGAAAGAGATAAAGAAGATGAAAAAGAAGAAGAAATTGAAGTAGAAGAAGAAGACGAAGAAAAAGAAGAAGAAGAAGAAGGAGAAGAAGAATAAGAGCAAGAAGAAGAAGAAGAAGAAGTTGAGGAAGAAGAAAAGATGAGGAAGAAGATGAAGAAGAAGAAGAAAAAGAAGAGGAAGAAGTTGAAGAGTAGGAAGGAGAAGAAGAAGAAGAAGAAGAAGAAGATGATGATTATGATTATGACACTGGAAAAAGAAGAAGAAGAAGAAGAAGAAGAAGTAGAAGAAGAAAAAAAAGAAGAGGAAGAAGAAGAAGGAGAAGAAGAAGAAGATGAACAAGATGAAGTGGAAGATGAAGAAGTGTAGGAGGAGGAAGAAGAAGAACTGGAAGAGGAAGAACAAGAAGAAGAAAAAGAAGAAGCAGTTGTAGTAGAAGAAGAAGAAGTAGAATAACAAAATGAAAAATGACAAGGAGAAAAAGAAGAATAAGGAGAACAAGAACGAATAAAGGAGAAGAAAAAGAGAAAGAAGAAGAGGAAGAAGAAGGAGAAGAAAGTGAAGAAGAATGAGAAGACGAAGGAGAAAAAGAAAACGAAGAAGAAGAAATAAAACAATAAGAAGATGAACAAAAAGAAGAAGAAGAACAAAAAGAAGAAGGAGAATAATAATAATAATAGTAATAATAATAATAATAAAAATTAGAAGAAAGAGAAAAGAAGAGGGAGAAGACTAAGGAAAAGAAGTAGGAGAGGAAGTAGAAGAAGAAGAAGAAGATGATGATGATGATGATGATGATGAAGAAGAAGAAGAAGTAGAAGAAGAAGAGGAAGAAGAAGGAGTGCAAGGGAAGAGGAAGAAGAAGAAGAAGAAGAGGAAGATGAACAAGAAGAAAAAAATAGAACTTTAAGATGAAGAAGAAGCAGAAGGAGAAGAAGAAAAACAGAAGGAGAAGAAGAAGAAACAGTAGGAGAAGAAGAAGAAGAAGAAGAATTAGGTGAAGGAGAAGAAGAAGAAGGAGGAGAAGGAGAAGGTGAAGAAGAAGAAGAAGAAGAAGAATAATAATACGAAGTATCAGAAGAAGAAGAAGAAGAAGTGGAGGAAGAAGAAGAAGAACAAGAAGAAGAAGAAGATGATGAAGAAGTAGAAGAACAAGATGAAGAAGAAGAAGACGAAGAAGAAGAAGAAGACGAATAAGTAGAGGAAGGAGAAGAAGAAGAGGATGAAGAAGAAGAAGAAAAAGAAGAAGTAGAAAAAGAAGAAGAAGAATAATAAAAAGAAGAAGAAGAGGAAGAAGAAGTAGAAGAAGAGGAGGAAGAAGAAGAAGAAGAGGAAGAAGATGAAGAAGGGGATGTGAAGAAGATGAAGAAGAATAAGAGGATGAAGAAGTAGAAGAAGAAAAAGTAGAAGAATAAGAAGAAGAAGAAGAAGAGAAAGAAGAAGATGATGAAGAAGAAGAACTGGAAGAAGAAGTTGAAGAAGAAGAAGAAGAAGAAGAAAAGGAAGAAGTGCTAGAAGAAGAGCAAGAGGAGGGGGAGGAAAAAGAATAAGAAGAAGAAGAAGAAGAAGAAGAAGAAGTAGAAGATGATGATGATGGTGTGAAAAACTAGAAGAAGAAGAAGAAGAGGAAGTGGAAGAAGAAGAAGAAGAAGAAGAAATAGATGATGATGATGATGATGATGAAGAAGAGTTAGAAGAAGGAGATGTAGAAGAAGAAGATGAAGAAGAAAAAGAAGAAGAAGCGGAAGAAGAAGAAGAAGAAGAAGAAGAGGAAGAAGTAGATTAAGAAGAAGAAGAAGAATTAGATGAAGGTGAAGAAGAAGAAAAAGAAGAAAAAGAACGAAGAAGAAGAAGAAGCAAAAGAAGAAGTAGACGAAGAAGAAGAAGAAGGAGAAGAAGAAGAAGATGAAGAAGGTGAAGTAGTAGAACTCGAATAAGTTGAAGGAAAAGAGGAAGAAGAAGAACAATAAGAAGAAGAGGTTGGAGGTGTAGAAGAAGAAGAAGTAGTAGAAGAAGAAGAACAAGAGGAAGAAGAGACGAAGAAGTGGAAGAAGCAAAAGAAAAAAAAGAGTAATAGTAGTAGAAGAAGAAAAAGTAGTAGTAGTAGTAGTAGTAGTAGTAGTAGAAGAAGAAAAGAAGAAGAAGAAGAAGAAGAGTAAGAAGAGGAAGAAGAAAAAGAAGCTGAAGAAAAGGATGTAGTATAAGAATAAGAAGAATAAGAAGAATAAGAAGTTGAAGAGGAGGTAGAAGAAGAAGAAGGAGAGGAGGAGGAGGAAGAGGAGAAGAAGAAGAAGAAGAAGAAGAAGAAGAAGGAGAAGAAGAATAGAAAAAGAAGAAGAAGAAGAAGAAGAACTAGAAGAGGAGGAGGAAGAAGAAGAAGAAGGGGAAGAAGAAGAAGAAGAAGAAGAGTAAGAAGATGAAGAAGAAGAAGAAGAAGAGGAGGAAGAAGAAGAAGAGGATGATGAAGAAGAAGAAGAAGAAAAAGAATAATAAGGAGAAGAAGAAGAAGATATACGAAGAAGAGGAAGAGGAACAAGAAGAAGAAAGAAGAAGAGGAAGAAAAAGAAGAAGAAGATGAAGAAGTGGAAGAAGAAGAAGAAGAAGAAGAAGAATCGAAGGCGAATTAGAAGAAGTGAAAGAAGACGACAAAGAACAAGAAGAAGAAGAAGAAGACAAAGAAGAAGAAGAAGAGAAAGAAGGAGAAGACGAAGAAGAAGTAGAAGAAGAAGAAGACGAAGAAGAAGAAGAAGAAGAAGACGATGAAGAAGGAGAAGATGAAGAAGAAGAAGAAGAAGAAGCAGAAGAAGTAGAAGAAGAAAAAGAAGAAGAAGAACAAGAAGAAGAAGGAAGAAGAAGAAGAAGAAAGATTTGGAAGAAGAAGAAGAAGAAGAAGAAATAAGAAAGAAGAAGAAGAAGAAGAAGAAGAAGATGATGAAGATGATGATCGTAATGAAAAGGAGGAGGAAGAAAAAGAGGAGGAAGAGGAAGAAGAAGAAGAAGAAAAAAAAAGAAGAGGAAGAGGTAGAGGAAGAGGAAGAAGAAGAAAAAGAAGAAGAGGAGGCGAAAGAAGAAAAAGAAGAGGAAGAAAGGGAAGACGAACAACAAGAAGAAGATAAAGATGACAATGATGATGATGATGATGATGATGATGAGGTAAAATAGGTAGAAGTAGGAGAAGAAAAAGAAAAAGAAGAAGAATTAGAAGAAGAAGACGAAGTAGAGGAAGAGGAAGAAGAAGGAGAAGAGGAAGCAGAAGAACAAGAAGAAGAATAAGACGAAGAAGAAGAAGAGGAAGAAGAAGAACAAGAAAAAGAAGAAGAAGAAGGCAAAGAAGAAGAAGAAGAGGAGGAAGAAGAAGAAGAAAAAGAAGAAGAAGAAGAAATAAAAGGAGAAAAAGAAGAAGAAGAAGAAGAGGAAGAAGAATTATAAGACGAAGAAGAAGAAGAAGAAAAAAAAGAGGAATAAAAATAAGAAGAAGAACAAAAAGGAGGAGGAAAAGAAGAAGAAGTAGAAGAAGAAGAAGAAGAACGAGAAGAAGAAGAAGAAGATGAAGAAAATGTAGTAGAACTCTAAAAAGGAGAAGAAGAACAACAACTAGAAGAATAGGTTGGAGGTGTAGAAGAAGAAGAAGAAGAAGAACAGGAAGAAGAGAGGTAGAAGTAGAAGAAAAAATGAACAAAAAGAGAAGAAGAGGAAGTAAAAGAAGAAGAAAAATATGAAGAAGAGGAAAATGAAGAAGAAGAAAAGGAAGAAGTAGAAAAGGAAGAAAAAATATAACCATAAGAAAATTAAGAAGAAAAAGAAGAAGGAGGAGGAGCGGAGAAGGAGAAGAGAAGAAGAAGAAGAAGAAGAAGAAGAAGAAGATGAAGAAGAAGAGGAAGAAGAAGAAGAGAAAGAAGAGAAAGAAGATGAAGAAGAAGAAGAAGAAGAAGAAGAAGAAGAAGAGGAAGAAGAAGAAGAAGAAGAAGAGAAAGAAGACGAAGAAGAAGAACAAGAGGAAGAAGACGAAGAGAAGAAGAAGAAGAAGAAGAAGACAAAGAAGAAGAAGAAGAACACGAAGAAGAAGAAGAATAAGAAGACGAAGAAGAAGACGAAGAAGAAGAAGATATAGAAGAAGAAAAAGAAGAAGTAGAAGAAGAAGAAGAAGAAGAAGAAGAAGTAGAACAAGAAAAAGAACAAGAACAAGAAGAAGAAAGAAGAAGAAGAAGAAAGAAGGAGAAAAAGAATAAGAAGAAGATGAAGAAAGAAGAAAAAGAAGAAGAAAGAAGAAAGAAGAAGAAGAAGAAAGAAGAAGAAGAAGAAGAAGAAGAAGAAGAAGAAGAAGAATAAGAGGAAGAAGAAGAAAAGGAAGAAGAACAAGAAGAAGAAGAAGAAGACGAAGACGAAGAAGTTGAAGAAGACGAAGAGGAAGACAAAGAAGACAGAAGAAGACGAAGACCAAAACGAAGAAGAAGAAGAAGAAGAAGAAAAAGAAGAAGAAAAAGAAGAAGAAGACGAAGAAGAAGAAGAAGAAGAAGAAGAAGAGGGATAAGAAGAAGAAGAAGAAGGAGAAGAAGAAGGAGAAGAAGGAGAAGGAGAAGAAGGAGACGGAGAAGAAGAAGGAGAAGTAGAAGAAGGAGAAGAAGAAGAAGGAGAAGAACAGGAGGGAGAAGAAGAAGAAGGAGAAGAATAAGGGGAAGAAGAACAAAGAGAAGAAGAAGAAGGAGAAGAAGAAGATGGAGAAGACGAAGAAGAAGGAGAAGAAGGAGGAGAAGATGAAGGAGGAGAAGAAGTAGGAGAAGAAGAAGCAGAAGAAGAAGAAGAAGGAGAAGAAGAAGAAGTAGAAGTAGAAGAAGAAGAAAAAGAAGAAGTATAAGAAGAAGATTAAGTGGAAGAAGAAGAAGAGGAAGAAGAAGATTAAGTGGAAGAAGGAGAAGAAGAAGAAGAATAAAAAGAAGAAGAAGAAGAAGAAGAAGAAGAAGAAAAACAAGATGATGATGAAGAAGAAGAAGTAGTAATGGAAGAATAAGAAGAAGAAGAAGAAAAGAAGAAGAGGAAGAAAAAGGAGAAGACAAAGAATAAGAAGAAAAAGGAGGAGAAGTAAAAGAAGAAGAAGAAGAAGAAGAAGAAGAGGAAAAAAGGGAAGAAGAAGAGGAAGAGGAGGAGGAAGAAGGACATGAAGAAGAAGAACAAGAAAAAGAAGAAAGAGATAGAGAAGATGAAAAAGAAGTAGTAGTAGAAGAAGAAGAAGAAGAACAAAAAGAATAAGAAGTTGAAGAAGAAGAAAAGAAGAGGAAGAAGAACAAGAAGAAGAAGAGGAAGAGGAAGAAGTAGAAGAGTAGGAAGAGAAGAAGAAGAAGAAGAAGAAGGTTATGATGATGATGATGATAATGGAAAAGAAGAAGAAGAAGAAGAAGAAGAAGTAGAAGAAGAAAAAGAAGAAGAGGAGGAGGAAGAAGAAGAGGAGTAGGAGGAGGAAGAAGAAGAAGAGGAAGATGAAAACTATGTATGGAAAAAAAGTTGTAGTGGTAGTAGAAGAAGAAGAAGAAGTAGAACAACAAAAAGAAAAATGAAAAGGAGAAAAAGCAGGAGGAGAAGAAGATGAAGAATAATAATAATAATAAAAATAATAATATCCATAACAATAGGAAGAAAGAGAAAAGAAGACGGATAAGATGAAGGAAATGAAGAAAAAGGAGGAGGAGAAGAAGTAGGAGAAGAAGTAGAAGAAGAAGAAAAAGAAGTAGAAGAAGAAGATGATGATGATGATGAAGAAGAAGAAGAAGTAGAAGGAGAAGAGAAAGTGGAAGAAGGAGAGCAAGAAAAGAAGAAGAAGAAGAAGAAGAAGCAGAAGAAGAAGAGGATGATGAACAAGATTTAAAAAAGAACTTTAAGAAGAAGAAGAAGTAGAAGAAGAAGAAACAGAAGGAGAAGAAGAAGAAGAAGGAGAAGAAGAAGGAGGAGGAGAAGGAGAAGGTGAAGAAGAAGAAGTTGAAGAAGAAGAAGTAGAAGAAGAATAAGAAGTAAGGGAAAAAGAAGAAGAAGAAGTGGAGGAAGAAGAAGTAGAGGAAGAAGAAGATGATGAAGTAGAAGAAGAAGATGATGATGAAGAAGAAGAAGAAGAAGAAGATGAATAAGCAGAAGTAAGGGATGAAGAAGAGATGAAGAAGAAGAAGAAACGGAAGAAGTAGAAAAAGAAGAAGAAGAATAAGAAGAAGAAGAAGAAATAGAAGAAGAAGAAGAAGAAGAAGAAGAAAAGGAAGAAGAGGAAGAAGAAGTTGAAGAAGAGGAGGAAGAAGAAGAAGAAGAGGAAGAAAAAGAAGAAGTGGAAGAAGATGAAGAAGAAGAAGAGGAAGAAGAAGTAGAAGAAGAAAAAGAAGAAGAACAAGAAGAAGAAGAAGACAAAGAAGAAGATGATGAAGAAGAAGTGGAAGAAGAAGTAGAAGAAGAAGAAGAGGAAAAGAAAGAAGAGCTAGAAGAAAAGTAAGAGGAGGGGAGGAAAAAGAAGAAGAAGAAGAAGAACAAGGAGAAGAAGAACAAGAAGAAGAGGAAGTAGAAGATGATAATGATGACGATGAAAAAGTGGAAGATGAAGAAGAAGAGGAAGAGTAAGAAGAAGAAGAAGAACAAAGAAGATGATGATGATGATGATGATGATGAAGATTTAGAAGGAGATGTAGAAGAAGAAGATGAAGAAGAAAAAGAAGAAGTGGAAGAAGTTGAAGAAGAAGAGGAGGAAGAAGAAGGACAACAAGAAGAATAAGATGAAGACGAACAAGAAGAAGAAGAAGAAGAAGAGGAAGAAGAAGATGAAGAAGAAGAAGAAGAAGAAGAGGAATTAGAAGAAGATGAAGAAGGTGAAAAAGAAGAAGAAGAACAAAGACGAAGAAAAAGAAGCAGAAAAAAAAGAAGAAGAAGAAGAAGAAGGAGAAGAAGAAGTAGATGAAGAAGGTGAAGTAGTAGAACTCGAATAAGTAGTAGAAGAAGGGGAAGAAGAACAACAACAAGAAGAAGAGGTTGGAGGTGTAGAAGAAGAAGAAGTAGTAGAAGACGAAAAAGAAGAGGAAGAAGAGAGGAATAACTAGAAGAAGCAAAAGAATAAAAAGAGTCGTAAATGAAGAAGAAGAAGAAGAAGAAGAATAAGAAGTAGAAGTAGAAGAAGAAGAAGAAGAATAAGAAGTGGAAGAAGAAAAAGAAGCTGAAGAAAAGGAAGAAGAAGTATAAGAATAAGAAGTATAAGAAGAAGAAGAGGAAGAAGAAGAAGAAGAAGGGGAGGAAAAGAA
>JAIUJO010003344.1:45000-55000 GCA_023846275.1 Vanilla planifolia
AAGAACAAGAAGAGGAAGAAGAGGAAGATAGAAGATGAAGAACAAGAAGAAGAAGAGGAAGAAGAAGAAGAACAATAAGAAGAAGAATAATAAAAGGAGGAACTAGAGAAGAAGAAGACAAAGAAGGAGGAGAAGAAGATGAAGAAGAATGGGAAGAAGAGGAAGATGAAGACGAAGAAGACGAAGAAGAAAAATATAGTGACAAAGAAGAACAAGAAGACAAAGAAGAAGAAGAAGAAGAAGAAGAAGAGAAGAAGATAATGAAGAAGGAGACAAACAAGAAGAAAATGAATTAGAAGAAGAAGAAGATGAGGATGATGAAGTAGAAGAAGAAGAAAAAGAAAAATAAGAAGAAATTGACGAAGAAGAAGAAGACAAAGAATAAGAAGAAGAAGAAGAAAAGGAAGAAGAAGAAGAAGAAGAACAAGAAGAAGATGATGAAGACGAGGAGGAAGAAGAAGAAAAAGAACAAGAAATAGAAGGACAAGAATCAGAAGATGAAGAAGTAGAAGGTTAAGAAGAACAACAAGAAGAGGAAGAACAAGAAGAAGTAGAAGAAGAAAATGAGGAAGAAAGAGAAGAAGGTGGGAGGAGAAGAAGAAGAAGTAGAAGAAGAAGAAGAAGAAGACAAAAAAGATAAAAAAGAAGATGTAGAAGAAGAAGAAGAAGATGATGATGATGATGATGAAGAACAAGTGTAAGAAGAACAAGAAGAATAAAGAAGAAAAAATAATAGTAGTAGAAGAATTAGATGACGCTAATGATGATGAAGAAGAAGAAGAAGATAAGAGGAAGAAGTACAAGACGAAGAGGCAAAAGAGAAGAAAAGGTTGAAGAAGAAGAAGAAGAATAAGAAGGAGAAGAAGAAAAACAAGAAGAAGAAGAAGAAGAAAGAAGAAGAAGAGGAAGAAGAAGAAGAGGAAGAAGAAGAAGAAGAAGAAGTGGAAGAAGAACAAGAGGAAGAAGAGGAAGAGAAGGAGGAAGGAGAAGAAGAAGAAGAAGAAGAAGGAGAAGAAGATGAAGAGAAAGAAGAATAAGAAGAAGAAGAAGAAGTCGAAGAGAAAGTAGTAGTAGAAGAAGAAGAAGGAGAAGAAGTAGGCGAAGAAGAAGAATAAGAACAAGTTGAAGCGGAAGAAGACGAAGAAGAAGAAGAAGAAGACGAAGGCAAAAAAGAAGAACTAGTAGAAGTAGTAGAAGGAGAAGAAAAGGATGAAGAAGAAAAAGAAGAAAAAGTCGAAGTAGAAGAAGTAGTTCAAGAACAAGAAGGAAGAATAAGAAAAAGAAGAAGTAGAGGAAGAAGATTAGAAGAAGATGAAGAACTGGAAGAAAAAGAAAAAAATGAAGAAGAAGAAGAATTAGAAGAAGAAGAAGAAGAAGAAGGAGAAAAAGATAGAAAAAGAAAAACAAGAAGAAGAACGAAAGGACGAAGAAGAAGAAGAAGAAGAAGAAGAGAAGAAGAAGAAGAAGAAGAAGATGACGATGATGATGATGATGATGATGACGAAGAAGAAGAAGTAGAAGTTGAAGAACAAGAAGATAAAGAAGTGAAATAAGAAGAAGAAGAAGAAGTTGATGAAGAGGAAGAAGAAGATGAAGATGACGGGGAAGAAGAAGAAGAAGATGAAGAAGAAGAAGAAGAAGAATAAGAAAAAGAAGAAGAAGAACAAGAAGAAAGAAGGAGAAGAAGTAGATGAAGTAGAAGAAAAAGAAGCAGATGATGAAGAAGAAGAGGAAGAAGAAGAAGCAGAAAAGATAAGAAAAAAGAAGAAGATGAACATGAAGAAGAAGAAGATGAAGAAGAAGAAGAAGAAGCAGAAGAAGAAGAAGAAGAAGATGAAGAAAAAGAAGAAGAAGAACACAAAGAAGAAGAAGAAGATGATGAAGAAGAACAAGAAGAAGAAGAAGAGGAAAATGAAGAAGAGGAAGAAGAAGAAGTAGAACAAGAAGAAGAAGAAGAAGAAGAAGAAGAAATAAAAGGAGAAAAAGAAGAAGAAGAAGACGAAAATGATGATTAACAAAAAGAAGATGCAGAAGAAGAAGGAGCAGATGAAGAAGAAGAAGAAGAAGAAATAAAAGAAGGAGAAAAAGAAGAAGGAGAAGAAAAGGATGATGATTAACAAAAAGAAGATGTAGAAGAAGAAGGAGCAGATGAAGAAGAAGAAGAAGAAGGAGAGGAAGAACATGAAGACAAAGTTGCAGAAGAAGAAACAGAAGAAGAAGAAGAAGATGATGATGATAATGTTGATGATAAGGAAGAAGTAGACATAGCAGAAGAAGAAGAAGAAGAAGTAGTAGAAGTAGAAGATGATGATGATGAAGAAGAAGAAGAAAAAGATGATGATGATGATTATGATGATGATGATGAAGAAGAAGATGATGAAGTAGTAGAAGAAGAAGAAGATTACGAAGAAGAAGAAGAAGATGACGACGAAGAAGAAGAAAAAAAAGTAAAAGAAGAAGGAGAAGAAGAAGAGGAAGAAGAAGTATAAAGTTAAGTGGAAGAAGGTAAAGAATAAGAAGAAGAAGAATAAGAAGGAGAAGAAGAAGAAGAAGAATAAGAAGAAGAAGAAGAAAAAGGCCAAGATGAAAAAGACGAACAAGAATTTGAAGTAGTAGTCGAAGAAGAAGAAGAAGAAAAAGAAGATGATGATGATTATGATGTTGATGAAGAGGAAGAAGAAGAAGAAGATGAAGAAAGAAAAAAAGTAGAAGAAGAAGAACAAAAAGAACATGAAAAAGAAGAGGAAGAAAGAGAAGAAGAACAAGGAGTCAATGAGGGAGAAGTAGACGAAGAAAAATAAGAACTCAAGAAAGATGAAGAAGAAGAAGAAATAGAAGAAGAAGAAGAACAAGAAAAAGAAGAAAAAGAACAACAACCACAAGATGAAGATGAAGAAGAAGAAGATGAAGTGGAAGAAGCAGAAGAAGAAGAAAAAGAGGAAGAAGAAGAAGAGAAGGAAGAAGAAGAAGATGATGAAGAAGAAGAAGAAGGAATAGAAACTAAAGGAGAAGAAGAAGTAGATGAAGAAGGAAAAAGAAGACGAAGAAGTCGAAGAAGAAAAAAGACAAAGAAGAAGTAGAAGAAAAAGAGAAGAAAGAGAAGAGGATGAAGAAGAAGAAGAAGATGAAGAGGACGAAGAACAAGAAGATGAAGAAGAAGTAGTAGAAGTGGAGGAAGGAGAAGAAGAATAATAATAAGAAGAAGAAAAAAAAGAAGAGAAAGAAAAAAAATAAGAAAAAAGATGAAGAAGAAGAAGAAGAAGAAGAAGAAGAAAGTGAAGTAGAAGAAGAGAAAGAAAAAGATAAGAGGAAGATGAAGAAGAAAAAGAAGACGAAGAAGAAGAGAAGAAGATGAAGAAGTAGAAGAAGAAGAAGAAGAATAAGAAGAATAAGAAGAATTATAAGAAGAAGGAGAGAGGCAGAAAACTATGACAAAGAAGAAGAAGAAGAACAAGATGAAGAAGAAGAAGAAAAAAAAGAAGTGAGAGAATAAGAAAAAAAGAAGAAAAAGTAGAAGATGCAGAAGAAGAAGAGGAAGAGAAGTACAAGAAGAATAATAAGAAGAGAAGAAGAAGAAGATGAAGAAGAAGAAGAAGAAAGAGAAGAAGACATATAAATGAAGAAAAAGAATGCGAAGAAGTAAAGTGGAAGAAGAAGAAGAAGAAAATGAAGTTGAAGAAGAAAAAAAAGAAGAAAATGAAGTAGAGGAAGAAGAAGAAAAAGAAGAAGAAGAAGATGAAGAAGAAGAAGAAGATGAAGAAGAAGAAGAGGAAGAAGAAGGTGATGACGAAGATGAAGAAAATGAAGAAGAAGTAGAAGAATAAGATGACGAAGAGGAAGAAGAAGAAGAAGAATAAGACAAAGAAGATGTTGAAGATGAAGAAGAAGAATAAGAAGGAGATGAAGAAGAAGAAGAAGAAGAAAAAAGAGGAAGTAGAAGAAGAAGAAGTCGAAGAAGAAGAAGAACAATTAAAAGAAGAGGAAGAAGAAGAAGAAGAAGAAGAAGAAGAGGATAATAAAATGGTGAAGAAGAAGAAGAAGAAGAAATAGGAGGAAATGAAGGAGTAGAAGAAGCGAAAGAAGAAGGAGAAGAAGAAGAAGAAGAAGAAGATGATGAAAAAGAAGAAGCGAAAGAAGAAGAATAAGAAGAAGAAGAAAAAAGAAGAATAAGAAGAAGAAGAAGAAGAAAATGAGGAAGAAGAAGAAGAACAATAAGAAGAAGAATAAGGAAAGAGAAAGAAGAGGAATAAGACAAAGAAGGAGGACAACTAGAACAAGAAGAATGGGAAGAACACGAGGGCCAACAAGTGGAAGAAGAAGAAGAAGAAGAACAAAAAGAAAGTGGCAAAGAAGAAGAAAAAGAAAAATGAATAAGAAGAAGAATAAGGAGAAGATGAGAACAGGAAGAGGAAGAAGAAAAAGAAGACGAAAAAGAAGAAGAAGAAAAAATAGAAGAAGAAGAAGAAGAAGAAGTAGAAGAAGAAGAAGACGAAGAAGAAGAAAAAATAAAGAAAACTATGAAGAAGACAAAGTAGAAGTAGAAGAAAAAAAAGAAGAAGACAAAGAAGGGGAAGAAGAAGTTGGCCAAAAAGAAGAAGAAGAAGAAGAAGACGAAGAGGAGGAGGAGGAGGAGTAGGAGGAGGAGAAGAAGAAGATAAAGAAGAAGATGTAGAAAAAGAAGAAGTACAAAGAGAAGAAGCAGAAGAATCAGAAAAAGAAAAAGAAGAAGAAGGCGAAGAAGAAGAAGAAGAATAATAAAAAGGAGAAGAGAAGAAGCTGAAGAAGAAGGAGAAGAAGAAGAAGCACAAGTAGAAGACAATGAAGAAGAAGCAGATGAGAAGATGAAGAAGATAAAGATAAAGAATAGAAGAAGAAGAAGAAGAAGAAGAAAATAAGAAGATATGAAGAAGAGAAGAAGAAGAAGAAGACAAAGAGGAAGAAGAAGAAAAGAAGAAGAAGAACATGAAGAAGAAGAAGACGAAGAAGAAAAAGAAGACAACGAAGATAAAGAAGATGATGAAGCAGAAGAAGAACATGAAGAAGAAGAAGAATTTGAAGAAGAAAAAGAGAGTGAAAGTAAAGAAGGCATGAAAAGGAGAAGAAAATCAAGAAGATGAAGAAGAAGAAAAAGTAAAAGAAGTGAAATCGAAGAAGAAGAAGACAAAGAAGAAGAAAAAGAAGAAGTAAAAGAAGAAGTAGAAGTTGATGATGATGAATAAGTGAAAGAAGAAGAAGAAGAAGAATAAGAAAAAGAAAAACTAGTAGTAGTTGAACAAGAAGAAGAAGAAGATGATGATGATGAAGAAAAGCATAAAGGGGAAGAAGTATAAGAAGAAGAAGAAGAAGAGGAACAAGAAAAAGAACAAGAATAAGAACAAGAAGAAGAAGAAGAAGAAGAAGAGGAAGAAGAAGAGGAAGAGGGAGAAGAAGAAGAAAGAGAAGAAGTAGAAGAAGAAGAAGAAGAAGAAGAAGGAGAAGAAGAAGAAGAGAAAGAAAAAGAAGAAGAAGATGAAAAGAAAGATGATGATGAAGAAGAAGAAGAAGGCAAACAAAGAGTAGAAGAAGATGAGGAAGAAGAAGGAGAAGAAGTAGATGAAGAAGTATAAGAGCAAGACGTAGTAGAAGAAGAAAAAGAAGAAGAAGAAGAAAAAGAAGAAGAAAAAGAAGAAGAAGAAGAAGATGAAGATGAAGAAAAAGAAGAAGTCGTAATAGTAGTAGTAGTAGTAGAAGAAGAAGAAGAAGAAGACAAAGAAGAAAAAGGAGAAAAAGAAGAAGTTGAAGAACAAGAAAAAAAAGACGAAGAAAAAGAAGATTTAGATGAAGAAGATTAAGAAGAAGATGACAAGTAGGTATAAGAAGAAGAAATGAAGAAGGAGAAGAAGAAGAAGGAGAAAAAGACAAATAAAAAGAAAAAGAATAAGAAGAAGAAGGAAAAGAAGAAGGAGAAGAAGAAGAAGAAGAAGAAGATGAAGAGAAGAAGAAGAAAAAGAAGAAGAAGAAGAAGTAGAAGTAGAAGTAAAAGTTGAAGAACAAGAAGACATGGAAGTAGAATAAGAAGAAGAAGAACAAGAAGATGATGGTGAAGAAGAAGAAGAAGAAGACAATGAAGAAGAAGAAGAAGAAGAAGAAGAAGAAAACAAAGAAGAAGAATAAGAAGAAGAATAAGAATGAGAAAAAGACAAATAAAAAGAAAAGGAAGAAGAAGGAAAAGAAGAAGGAGAAGAAGAAGAAGAAGAAGATGATGAAGAGAAGAAGAAGAAGAAGAAGAAGAAGTAGAAGTTGAAGAACAAGAAGACATGGAAGTAGAATAAGAAAAAGAAGAACAAGAAGATGATGGTGAAGAAGAAGAAGAAGACGATGACGATGAAGACGCAGAAGAAGAAGAAGAAGAAGAAAACAAAGAAGAAGAATAAGAAGAAGAAGAAGGAGAAGAAGAAGATGATGAAGAAGAAGAAAAAAATCAAGAAGAAGAAGAAGAAAAAGAAGCAGAAGAAGAAGAAGAAGAAGAAGAAGAAAAAGAAGAAGAAGGCGAAGAACAAGAAGAAGACGAAGAAGAACAAGAAAAAGAAGAAGAGGAAGAAGACAAAGAAGTAGTAGAAGAAGAAGAAGAAGAAGAAGACGAAAAAGAAAAGTAAGAAAAAAATGAAGAAAAAGAAGAAGAAAGAAGGAGAAGCAAAAGAAGAAGAAGAAGAAGAAGGCAAAGAAGAACAAGAAGTAGAAGAAGATGATGATGAAGAAGAAGAAGTGGAGGTAGATGATGAAGAAGAAGAAGAAAAAGGAGAACAAGGCAAACAAGAAAAAGAAAACGAAGAAGAAGAAGAAAATGAACAAGAAGAAGAAGAAGAAGAAGAATAAGAAGAACAAGAAGAAGACCATGAAGAAGCAGATAAAAAAGAAGAAAAAAAAAGGAAGAAGAAGATGATGATGATGATGAAGAAGGAGAAGAAAAATAAGTAGTGGTAGAAGAAGAAGAAGATGATGATGATGATGAAGAAGAAGAAGAAGAAAAAGAAAAAGGGAGAAGATGAAGAAAAAGATGTAGAGGAAGAAGAATGAGGAGAAGAAGAAGAAGAAGAAGAAGAAGAAGAAGAAGAAGTAGAAGAAGTAGAAGCAGAAGAAGAGGGAGGGGAAGGAAAAGAACCAAAAGAAGCAGATGTTAAAGAAGAAGAAGAAGAAAAAAGAAAAAGATGAAGAAAAAGTAGAAGAAGAAGATGATGAAGTAATCAAGAAGAAGAAGAAGAAGAAGAAGAGGAAGAAGAAGCAGAGGAAGAAGAGGAAGAAGTAGAAGAAGAATAAGAAGAAGGAGAAGAAACAAAAGAAGAAAAAGAGAAAGAAGAAGAAGAAGATGATGATGATGATGATGATGATGATGATGATGAGGAAGTAGAAGAGGAAAAAGAGGACAAAGAAGAAGATTATGAAGAAGTAGATGAATAAGAAGGGGAAGAAGAAGAAGCAAAGGAAGACGAAGAGTAAGAAGAAGTAGAAGGCAAAGAAAAAGAAGAAGAAGAATAAGACGAAGAAGTAGAAGATGAAAAAAAGATGAAGAAGGAGAAGAAGAAGAAGAAGATGAAGATGAAGAAGAGGAAGAAGAAAAAGAAAAAAAAGTTGATGATGGAGAAGAAGAAGAAGAAGAAAAAGAAGAAGAAGAAGAAGAAAATGAAGAAGAAGAAGAAGAAGAAGAAGAAAAGGATGATGACAAAGAAGAAGAAGAAGAAGAAGAAGCAAAAGAAGAAGAAGAAGAAGAAGTTGAAGAAGAAGGAGTAGAAGAAGGAGAAGAAGAAGGAAAAGAAGAAGGAGAAGAAGAAGGAAAAGAAGAAGAAGAAGAAGTAGAGGAAGAAGATGATGAAGAAGAAGAAGATGATGAACAACAACAACAACAAAAAGAGGAAGAAGAAGAACAAGAAGAAGAACAAGAAGAAGAAGAAGAAAAAGGAGAAGAAGGAGAAGAAGGCAAAGAAGAAGAAGAAGAAGAAGAGGAAGAAGAAGATGTAGAAAAAGAAGAAGAAGAAGAAGTAGAAGAAGAAGGAGAGAAGAAGAAGAAGAGGAAGTAGATGAAAGAGAAGAAGAAGAAGAAGAAGAAGAAGAAGAAGAAGATGAAGTAGAAGAAGAAGAAGAAGTAGAAGAAGAAAAAGAAGAAGAAGAAGAAGAAGAAGAAGAAGAAGATGATGATGAAGAGGGAAAAGAATAAAAAGAGGATGGCCAAAAGGAAGAAGAAGTAGTAGAAGAAAAAGAAGAAGACTTCGACAAGGATGAAGAAAGAAAGAAGGCGAGGGAGAAGAGGAAGATGAAGAAGAAAAATAAGAAGAAGGAGAAGAAGAAGAAGTTGAAGCGGATAAAAGCAGACAAAGATGAAGAAGAAGAAGAAGAAGAGAAGAAGAAGATTAAGAAGAAGACAAAGAAGAAGAAGAAGAAGAAGAGGATGATGATGGTGAAGATGAAAAAGAAGAAGAGAAAGAAGAAGAAGAGGAAGATGATGATGATGATGAAAAAGAAGAAGAGAAAGAAGAAGAATAAGAAGAAGAAGAAGAGAAACAAAAATAAGAAGATGAGAAAGAAGAAGAAGGAGAATAAGAACAAGGAGAAGAAGAATAAGGGGAAGAAAAAAAGAAGGAGATGAAGAAAAGAAGAAAAAGAAGAAGAAGAAGAAGAAGAAGAAGAAGTAGAAGGAAAAAGGAGAGAAAGCAGTAGAAATCGAAGAATAAGAAGAAGAAAGAGAAGAAGAAGATTGAGAAGAAAAAGAAGTAGAAGATTAAGAAGAAGAAGAAGTAGAAGAAGAAGAAGAAGACGAACAAGTAGACAAACATGAGGAAGACAAAGAAGGCAAAGAAGACAAAGAAGACAAAGAAGACGAAGAAGAAGGAAAAGACGGAGACAAAGAAGAAGATGAAGAAGAAGAAGAAGAAGAAGAGGATGAAGAAGAAGAAAATGAGGAAAAAGAAGAAGTAGTACTAAAAGATGATGATGAAGAAGAAGAAGAAGAATAAGAGATATAACAACAATAATAATAATAACAATAATAATAATAATAATAATAATAAGAAGAAGAAGAAGAAGAAGAACAAGATAAAGAAAAGAGGAAGAAGAAGAAGAAGAAGAAGAAGAAGAAAGAGAAGAAGAAGTAGAAAAAGAAGAACAAGAAAAAGAAGATGTAGAATAAAAAGAAGAAGATGATGATGAAGAAGATGAAGAAGAGGAAGAAGAAGAAGGGGAATTAGTAGAAGTAGAAGAATAAGAATATGAAGAAGAAGAAGGAGAAGAAGCAAAGGAAGAAGAAGAAGATGATGACGACGATGGCAAAGAACAAGAACAAGAAGAAGGAGAAATAAAAGAAGAAGAACAAGAAGAAGAAGAATAATAAGAGGAGGAAGAAGAACAAGAACAAGAAGGATTAAAAGAAGGAGAAGTAAATGAAGAAAAATAAGAAGGCAAGAAAGAAGACGAAGATAAAGAAGTAGTAGAAGAAGAAGAAGAACAATAACAACAAGATTAAGATGAAGAAAAAGAAGAAGAAGAAGAGGAAGTAGTAGAAGAAGAAAAAGAAGAAGAAGAAGAAGAAGAGGAGGAATAAGAGGAAGGAGAATAAGAAGAAGAAGGAGGAGGAGGAATAGTAACAAGAGAAGAAGAAGAGAAGAAGAAGAAGAAGACTAAGAAGAAGAAGAAGATGACGAAGACAAAGAAGAAGAAGAAGAAGAAGAAGATGATGATGAAGAAGAAGAAGTAGAAGAAGAAGAGGAAGAAGAAGAAGAAGTTGATGAAGAGGAAGAAGAAGAAGAATAATCAGCAAAGAAAAAGAAGAAGAAAAAGAAAAAGAAAAAGTAGAAGAAGAAGAGAAGACGAAGAAGAAGAGGACGAAAAAGAAGAAGAAGATGAAGAAGAAGAACAAGAAGGTGAAGAAGTGGAAGAAGAAGAACGAGAAGTGAAAGAAGAAGAAGATGATGATGATGAAGAAGTGAAGATGAAGAAGGAAAAGAAAAAGAAGAAGATGGAGAAGAAGAAG
>JAIUJO010002840.1:45000-50000 GCA_023846275.1 Vanilla planifolia
TTCTCCTTCTTCTTCTTCTTCTTCTTCTTGTACTTGTTCACCTTCTTCATCTTCTTCTTCTCCTACTCCTTCTTCTTCTTCTTCTTCTTCGCCTTCTTCTTCCCTCCTTCTTCTCCTTCTTCTTCTTCTTCTTCTTCCCCTTCTTCTTCTCCTTCTTCTCCTTCTTCTTCTCCTTCTCCTTCTTCTGCTTCTTCTTCTTCTCCTTCTTCTTATCCTTCTCCTTCTTCTTCATCTTTTTCTCCTACTTCTTCTTCTTCTTCTTCTTCTGCTTCTCCTTTTTCTCCTCCTCCTTCTTCTTCTTCTCCTTTCTTAGCTTCTTCTTCTTCTTCTTCTTCTTCTCCTCCTTCCCCTTCTCATGCTTCTTCCCCTTTTTATTCTCCTTATTATTCTCCTTCTTCTGCTTCTGCTTCTTATCCTTCTTCTTCTTCTTCTTCTTCTTCTCCTCCTTCTTCTTCTTCTTATTCTTATTCTTCTTCTTCTCCTCCTTCTCCTTCTCCTTTTCTTCTTCTTCTTCTTCTTCTTCCTCTCCTTCATCTTCTCCTTCTTCTTCCTCTTCTTCTTCTTCTTCTTCTTCTTTGTCTTCTCCTTCTTCTTCTTCTACTTCTCCTTCCGCTTCATCTTCTTGTTCTTCTTCTTCTTATTCTTCTGCTTCTTCTACTTCTTCCCCTTCTTCTCCTTCTCCTTCTTCTCCATCTTCTTCTTCTCCTTCTCCATCTTCTTCATCTTCTTCTTCTTCTACTGCTCCTTCTTCTTGCTCTTCTCCTTCTTCTTCTTCTCCTCCTATTTCCTCTTCTTCTTCTTCTTCCTCTTTTCCTTCTTCTTCCTCTCCTTGTCCTTCTTGTTCTCCTTCTTCTTCTTCTTCTTCTTCTTCATCTTCTTCTTCATTTTCTTCTTCTTCTTCTTCTTCTTCCTGTTCTTCTTCTTCTTCTTCATCTTCTCTGTCTTCTCCTTCTTCTTCTTCTTCTTCTTCTTCTTCTTCTTCTCCTACTTCATCTACTTCTTCTTCTCCTTCTACTTCTCCTTCTTCTTCTTCTTCTTCTCCTTCTCCTTCTCCTTCTTCTTCTTCTACTCCTTCTTCTCTTTCTTCTTCTTCTTCTTCTTCTTCTTCTCCTTCTTCTACTTCTCCTTCTTCTTCTTCATCTTCTCCTTCTTCTCTTTCTCATTCTTCTTCTTGTTCTTCTTCGTCTTCTTCTTCTTCTTCTTCTTCTTCTTCTCCTTCTTCTACTTCTCCTTCTTCTTCTCCTTCTACTTCTTCTTCTCCTTCTTCATCTTCTTCTTCTTCTTCTTCTTGTTCTTCTGCTTCTTCGTGTTCTTCTTTTTCTTCTTCTACTTCTTCTTCTTCTCCTTCTCCTCCTTCTTCGTCAGCTTCTTCTTCTTCATCTTCTTCTTCTTCTTCTTCTTCTTCTTCTCCTCCTTCTCCTCCTTCTTCTCCTTCTTCTTCTCCTTCTTCTCCTCCTGCTCCTCCTCCTTCTTCTTCTTCTCCTTCTTCTTCTTCTTCTTCCTCTTCTTCTTCTTCTCCATTTTCTTTGGCTCCTTCTTTTCTTCTTCTTCTTCTTCTTCTTCTTCTTCTCCTTCATTCATCTTCTTCTCCTTCTCCTTCTTCTTCTCCTTCTTCTTCTTCCTCTTCTCCTTCTCCTTCTCCTCCTTCTTCTTCTTCTTCTTCTTCTTCTTCTCTTTCTTCTTCTTCTTCTTCTACTTCTTCTCCTTCTTTTTCTTCTTCCTCTTCACCTTCTTCTACACCTTCTTCTCCTTCTTCTTCTCCATCTTCTTCTTCTTCTTCTTCCTCTTTTCCTTCCTCTTCTTCCTCTTGTTATCCTTCTTCTTTTTCATCTTCTTCTTCTTCTTCTCACTCTTCTTCTTCTCCTTCTTCTTCTTCTTCTTTTCTTCTTCTTCTTCTTCTTCTTCCTCTTCTTCTCAGTCTAATTCTTCTCCTTCTTCTTCTTCTTCTCCTCCTACTCCTCCTTCTTCTTCTCCTTCTCTTCTTCTCTATTTCTTCTTCTTCTTCCCTTCTTCTCCTTCTTCTTCTCCTTCTTCTTCTCTTCCTTCTTCTTCTTCTCCTTCTCCTTCTCCTTCTTCTCCATCTTCTCCTTCTTCTTCTTCTCTTCCTTCTTCTTCTTCTCCTTCTCCTTCTTCTCCATCTTCTCGTTCTTCTTCTTCTTTACCATCTCCTTATTTTTCTTCTTCTTTTCCTCCTCCTCCTCCTTCTTCTTCTCCTTCTTCTCCTTCTCCTTCTTCTCCTTCCTCTACTTCTTCTCCTTCTTCTACTTCTTCACCTTCTTCTTCTCCTTCTTCTTCTTCTTCTTCTTCTTCTTTTACTTCTTCTCGTTCCTCCTCTTCTCCTTCTTCTCATTCTTCTTCTTCTTCTTCTTCTTCTTCTTCTCCTTCTCCGTCTTCTTCTTTTGCTTCTCCATCATTTTCTTCTCCTTCTTCTTCTTCTTCTTCTTCGTCTCCTCCTTCTTCTTCTCCTTCTCCTTCTTCTTCTTCTTCTTCTTCTTCTCCTTCTCCCTCTTCTTCTTTTCCTTCTTCATCTTCTTCTTCTTCTCCTTCTCCTTCTCCTTCTTCTTCAACTTCTTCTTCTTCTTCTTCTTCATCTTTTTCTTCTTCTTCTTCTTCTTCTTCTTCTTCTTCTTCTTCTTCTCCTTCTTTTTCTTCTTCTTCTTTTTCTTCTTCTTCTTTTTCCCCTTCTTCTCCTTCTTCTTCCACTTCTTCTTCTTCTTCTTCTCCTTCTTCTTCTACTTCTTCTTCTTTTTCTTCTCCATCTTCCCCTTCTTCTTCTTCTTCTTCTCCTTCTTCTTATTCTTCTTCTTCTCCTTCTCCTTCTTCTTGTTCTTCTTCTTCTTCTTCTAATCCTTATTCTTCTTCTTCTTGTTCTAATTCTTATTCTTCTTCTTCTTCTTCTTCTTCTTCTTCTTCTCCTTCTTCGCCTTCTCCTTCTCTTCTCCTTCTTGTTCTTCTCCTTCTTCTTATCCTTCTTCTTCTCCTTCTTTTTCAATTCTTTCTTCTTCTCTGCCATCTTCTTCTTCTTCTTCTTCTCAATCTTCTTCGTCTTCTTGTTGTTTTCCTTCTCTACTTCATCATCATCTTCTTCTTCTTCTCCTTCTTTTTCTTCTTCTCCTTCTCCTTCTTCTTCTCCTTCTTCTTCTCCTTTTTCTTCTTCTTGTTATTCTTCTCCTTCACCTTCTTCTAATTTTCCTTCTTCTCCTTCTTCTCTTTCTTCTTCTCCTTCTACTTCTTCCTCTCCTTCTCCTTCTTCTTCTTCTCATTCTAGCTCTTTTTCTTCTTCTTCTACTACTTCTTCTTCTTCTTTTACTTCTTCTTCTTCTTCTTCTTCTATTTCTTCTTCACCTTCTTCTCCTTCTCCTTCTTCATCTTCTTCTACTACTACTTCTTCATCTCCTTCTTCTTCGTCTTATTCTTCATCTTCTCCTTCTTCTTCGTCTTATTCTTCATCTTCTCCTTCTTCTTCCTCCCTATCTTCTTTTACTTCTTCTTCTTCTTCTTCTTCTCCTTCTTCTTCTTCTTCTTTTTCTTCTTCTTCTCCTACTTCTTATTCTTCTTCTTCTTCTCCTACTTCTTCTTCTTCTTCTTCTTCGTCATCTCCTACTTCTTCTTTTTCTTCTTCTTCTTCTTCTTCTTCTACTTCTTCTTCTTCTTCTACTTCTCCTTCTCCTTCTTCTTCTTCTTCTTCTTCTCCTTCTTCTCCTTCATCATCTTTTACTCCTGCTTCTCCTCCTTTTTCTTCTCCTTCTTCTTCTCCTTCTTCTTCTTCTTCTTTTTCTTCTTCTTCTTCTTCTCCTATGTTTTCTCCTTCTTCTTCCTCTTCTTGCTCTTCTTATTCTTCTTCTTCTTCTTCCCCTTCTTCTTCTTCTTCTCCTTCTCCTTCTTCTACTCCTTCTTCTCCTTCTTCTTCTCCTTTTTCCTCTTCTTCTTCTCCTCCTAGTCCTTAACCTTCTTTTTCTTCTCTTTCTTCTTCTTCTCCTTCTTTTTCTTCTACTTCTTCTCCTTCTCTTTCTTCTCCTTCTTCTTCTTGTCCTTCTTCTTCTTCTTATTCTTCTTCTTCTTCTTCTTCTTCTTCTCCTTCCTCTTCTACATCTTCCTCTTCTTCTCCTTCTAATTCTTCTTCTTCTTCTCCTTCTTCTTCTTCCTCTTCTTCTTCTTCTTCTTCTTGTCCTTCTTCTTCTCCTCATTCTTCTCCTTCTTCTTCCCCCCTTCTCCTTCTTCGCCTTCTTCTCCTCCTTCTTCTCCCTCTTCTTCTTCTTCTTCTTCTTCTTCTCCTTGTTCTTCTTCTTCTTCTTCTTCTTCTCCTTCTTCTTCTTCTTCTCCTTCGTCTTCTTCTCCTTCTTCTTCTTCTCCTTCTTCTTCTCCTTCTTGTACTTCTTCTTCTCCTACTTCATCTTCTTCTTCTTCTTCTTCTTCTTCTTCTTCTTCTTCTGCTTCATCGTTTTATTCTCTTTCTTCTTCTACTTCTTCTTCTTCTCCTTCTCCTCCTTCTTCTTCTTCAGCTTCTTCTTCTTCATCTTCTTCTTCTCGTTCTTCTTCTCCTCTTTCTTCTTTTTCTCGTTCTTCTTCTCCTTCATTTTCTCTTCTTCATCTCCTTCTTCTTCTTCTTCTTCTTCCCTTTATTCTTCTTCTTTTTCTTCTTCTCCCCCACCTTCTTCTTCTTCTTCTTCTTCTTTTTCTTCTCATTCTTCTTCTTCTCCTTCTTCTCCTTCTTCTTCTCCTTCTTTTTCTTCTTCTCCTCCTCCTTCTTGTCCTTATTCTTCTTCTTCTTTTCCATCTCCTTCTTCTTCTCCTTCTACTCCTCCTTCTTCTCCTTCTTCTTCTTCTTCTTCTACTCCTTAGCCTTCTTCTTCTTCTCTTTATCCTTCTCGTTCTTCTTCTTCTTCATCACCTTCTTCTTCTTCTTCCTCCTCTTCTTCTAATTCTTCTCCTTCTTCTCGTTCTTATTATCCCTCTTCTTCCTCCTCTTCTTCTTCTTCTTCTTCTCCTCTTTCCTGTTC
>JAIUJO010002229.1:0-5000 GCA_023846275.1 Vanilla planifolia
CTTTTCTTCTTCCACTTCTTCTTTTTATTCCTTTTCTTTTTCTTCTTCTACTTCTTCTTCTTATTTTCCTTCATCATTATCTTCTTCTTCTTCTGCTTCTACTTCTTCTTCGTTATCTTCTTCCTCTAGTTTTTCTTCTTCTTCTTCTTTCTTCTTTTCCTCCTCCTCGTTCTTCTTCTTCTTCTTCTTCTTCTTCTTTTTCTTCTTCTTTTTCTTCTTCTTCTTCTTCTCTTTTTTCTTGTTCTTCTTCTACCTCCTTTTTTTTTATTATTCTTCTTTTTCTACTCCATCTTCTTCTTCTTCTTCTTCTAATTCTTATTCTAATTTATCTTCTTCTTCTATTTCTTCACCTTCATTTTCATCTTCTTTTGTGAAATCTTCTTCTTCTTTTCTTCTTCTCCTTCATTATTTTCTTCTTCTGCTTCTCCCAATTATTCATCATCATAATCTTCTTCTTCTTCTTCTAATTCCTCATGTTCTACTTCTTCTTCATCCCCTTCCTCTTCCTCTTCTTCTTCTTGTTCTGCTTCTACTTCTTCTTTTTCTTCGTCTAATTTTCATCTTCTTCTTCTCCTGCTTCTTCTTCTACAACTTCTTCTTCTACTTCTTCTTCCTATTCTTCTTGTTCTTCTTCTTCGTCTTTTTCTTCTTTATCTACATTTTTTTCTCCTTTTTCTTGTTCTTGTTCTTGTTCTTGTTCTTCTTCTTCTTCTTCTTCTTCTTCTTCTTCTCTTTCTTCATCTTCTTCTTATTCTTCTCCTTTTCTTCTCCTTCTCCTTCTTCTTCTTCTTCTCCAACTTCATCTTCATTTTCATCTTCTTCTCCTTCTTCTTCTTCATCTTCTTCTTCTACTTCTTAATCTTCTACTTCTGCTTCTTCTTCTCTTCCTCCTCCTTCTCCTCCAACTTCTTCTTCTTCTTCTTTTCCTTCTACTTCTTCTTCTTCTTCTTCTTCATCATCATCATCATCTTCTTCTTCTTCATCATCATCATCATCATCTTCTTCTTCTAATTCTTCTTGTTTTTCTTCTCCTTCATTTTCATCTTCTTCTTTCAATTATTCTTTTTTTCTTCTTCTCCTTCATCATCTTCTTTTTCTTCCAATTCTTCATCATCATCATCTTCTTATTCCTCTTCTTCCAATTCTTCAAGTTTTGCTTCTTCTTCTTCTTCCAATTCCTTTTCTTCATCCTCTTAATCTTCTTCTTCTTCTTCTACTTCTACTTCTTCTTTTTCTTCTTCTATTTCATCTTCTTCTCCTTCTTCTTCTTCTTCTTCTTCTTCTTGTTTGTCTTGATCTTCTTCTTCTTCTTCTATTACTTCTTCTTCTTCTTCTTCTATTGCTTCTTCTTCTTCTTTTTCCTCTTCTTCTTCTTCTCCTTCTTCTTCTTCTTCTTCTTCTTTTTCTTCTTCTTCTTCTTCATCTTCCCTTTCATCTTCTTCATCATCTTCTTCCACTTCTTCTCTGCTTCCTCTTTTTCTTTTTCTTCTTCTACTTCTTCTTCTTTTTCTTCTCTTCTTCTATTTCTTTTACTTCTTTTTCTTCTTCTCCTTCGTTTTTCTTCTACTTCATCTTCATCTACTCCTAGTTTTTCTTCTTCTTCTTCTTCTTGTTCTTCTTCTTCCTCTTCTTCTTTTCTTCTTCTACTTCTTTTTATTCTTTTTCTTTTTCTTCTTCTACTTCTTCTTCTTATTTTCCTTCTTCTTTTTCTTCTTCTTCTTCTTTATCTTCTTCTTCTTCTTCAATTTCTTCTTCTACTTCTTCTTCATCATCTTCTTCGTCTAGTTTTTCTTCTTCTACTTGTTCTTTTCCTCCTCCTCCTCCTCCTCCTTCTTCTTCTTCTTCCTCTTCTTTCTTCTTCTTCTTCTTCTTCTTCTTCTTCTTTTTCTCGTTTTTCTTGTTGTTCTTCTTCCTCTTTTTTTGTTTATTCTTCTTCTTCTACTACTCCATCTTCTTCTTCTTCTTCTAATTCCTATTCTAATTTATCTTGTTCTTCTAATTCTTCTTCTTTTTCTTCTCCTTCATTTTAATCTTCTTCTATCAATTCTTCTTCTTTTTTTCTTCTTCTCCTTCATCATTTTCTTCTTCTCCCATTTCTTCATCATAATCTTCTTCTTCTTCTTCCAATTCTTCATGTTCTACTTCTTCTTCTTCCAATTTTTCTTCTTCGTCCTCTTCCTCTTCTTCTTCTTCTTGTTTTTCTTCTACTTCTACTTCTTCTTTTTCTTCTTCTATTTCATCTTCTTCTTCTCCTTCTTCTTCTTCTTCTTTTTCTTGTTCGTTCAATTCGCCGTGCTCTTCTTCCTCTTCTTCAACTTCTTCTTCTATTGCTTCTTCTTCTTCGTCTTCTTCTTCTTCTTCCGCTTTTTCTCCTTCTTTTTCTTCTTCTTTTTCTTCTTCTTCTTCTTCTTCTTCTTGCCCTTCTTCTTCTTCATAATTTTCTTCCACTTCTTCTTCTTTCTCTTTTTCTTCTTCTAATTCTTCTTCTTCTTTTTCTTCTTTTTCTATTTATCCTTCTCATTTTCTTCTTCTTCTAGATTTTCTACTTCTTCTTCTTCTTCTTCTTCTGTTTCTTTTTCAACTTTTGCTTTTTATTCTTTTTCTTTTTCTTCTTCTACTTCTTCTTCTTTTCCTTCTTTTTCTTCTTCTTCTTCTTTATGTTCTTTTTCTTCTTCTACTTCTTCTTCTTCTAGTTTTTCTTCTTCTTCTTCTTCTTCTTTTCCTCCTTATTCTTCTTCTTCTTCTTCTTCTTCTTCGTCTTCTTCTTCTTCTTCTTCTTTCTTCTTCTTCTTCTTCTCCTCCTTTTACTTGTTCTTCTTCTTCTTCCTCTTTTCCTTTTTATTTTTCTTCTTCTTCTACTCCATCTCTTCTACTTTTGCTTCTTCTTCTAATTCCTATTCTCATTTATCTTCTTCTGTTAATTCTTCTTCTTTTTCTTCTCGTTCGTTTTCATCTTCTTCTTTCAATTCTTCTTTTATTTTTCTTCTTCTCCTTCATCATTTTCTTCTTCTCCCATTTCTTCATCATCAACTTCTTCTTCTTCTTCTTCTTCTTCCAATTCTTCATGTTCTACTTCTTTTTCTTCTTCAACCTCTTCCACTTCTTCTTCTTCTTCTTCTACTTCTACTTCTTCTTTTTCTTCTTCTATTTCATCATCTTCTTCTTCTTCTTTATCGTTCAATTCGTCACACTCTTCTTCCTCATCTTCAACTTTTTCTTCTATTGCTTCTTCTTCTTCTTCTTCATCTTCTTCACCTTCTCCTTCTTTTTCTTCCTTTTTTTCTTCTTCTTCTTCTCCTTCATCATCTTCTACTTCTTCTTCTTCTTTTACTTTTTTTTTCTTCTGCTTCTTCTTCTTCTTTTTCTTCTTCTCTCCTTCTTCTTTTTCTTCATGTACTTCATCTTCAGCTACTTCTTCTTCTAGTTTTTCTTCTTCTTCTTCTTCTTCTTCTTCTTCTTCTTCCTCTTCTTATTCTCCTTCTCCTTCTTTTTCTCCTTTATCTCCTTCTTCTTCATCATCTTCATCTTCTTCTTCTTCTTCATCATCTTCTTCTTTTTCTTCTTCTTCTTCTTCTCCTTCTTCTTGTTCATCATCTTCCTCTTCTTCTTCTTCTCCTTCTATTAATACTACTTTCTCTTCTTCTTCTTCTTCTTCTTTTTCTTCTTCTTCTCCTTCTTCTTTTTCTTTTTTTTTCTTCTTTTTTTCTTCTTCTTCTTATTCTTCACCTTTTTCTTTTCCTTCCTCTTCTTCTTCTTCTTCTTCTTCGTCTTCTACTTCCTCCTCTTCTTCTTCTTGTTCTTTATCTTCTTCCTCTTCTTATTCCTCCACCTCTTCGTCTTCTTCACCTTCTTTTACTTCTTCTTCTTCTACATCTTCTTCTGCTTCTTCTTCTTCTTCTTCTTTTTATTCTTCTTCTTCTTCTTCTTCTTCCTCTTTTTCTTCTTCTTCTCCTTCTTCTTCTCAATCTTCCACTTCTTTTTCTTCTTCTTCTTCTTCTTTTTCTTCTTCTTCGTTTACTTCTTCTTCTTCTTCTTCTTCTTTTTCTTCTACTTCATCTTCTTGTTCTTCTTGTTGGTCTTATTCTCCTTTTTCTTCTTCTTCTTCTACTTCAACTTCAACTTCTTCTTCTTCATCGTTATCTTCTACTTCTTCTTTTTCTTCTTCTTCTCCATCTCCTTCTTCTTGCTCTTTCTCTTCTCGCCCTTCTTCTTTTCCTTCTTCTTCTTGTCCATCTTCTTTTTCTTCCTCTCCTTCTTCTTCCTCTTCTTTTCTTCTTCTCTTCTTCTTGTTCTTCTTTTAATTCTTCTAATTCTTCTTCTCTACTTCTCCATATTTTTTTATTCCTATTCTTGTTAATCTTCTTCCAATTCTTCTTTTTTTTCTTCTTCTTCTTCTTCTTCCTATTCTTCTTCTTCTTTTTCGTCTTCTTCTTCTTATACTTCTTCTTCTTCTTCTTCTTCCTCTTCTTCTTCTTCTTGTCCTTCTTCTTGTTCTTCTTCTTCTCCTTCTTATACTTCTTCTTTTTCTTCTTCTTCTTCTTCTTCTTTTTTTTTCTTCTAATTCCTCTTCTTTTTCCTCTTCTTCTTCTTCTCCATATTTTTTTATTCCTATTCTTGTTCTTCTTCTTCATATTCCTCTTGTTCTTCTTCTTCTCTTCTTCTTCCAATTTTTCTTCGTCTTCTTCGCCTTCTTCTTCTTATTCTTATTCTTCTTCTACTTTTTCCAAATCTTCTTCTTCTTATTCTTCTTATTTTTCTTCTTCTTCTTCTTTTCCATCTTCTTCTTCTTCTTCGTCTTCTTCTTCTTCTTCTTCCAATTCTTGTTCTTCTTCTTTCAAATCGTGTTCTTCTTCTTTCTTTTTCCCCTTCTACTTCTTCTTTTTCTTGTAATTCTTCTTCTTCTTCATCTTCTTCTAATTATTGCTCTTCTTCTTCTTCTTTTTCTTCTTCTTCTTCTTCTTCTTCATCATCTTCTTTTTCTTATTCTTCTTTTTCTTCTT
>JAIUJO010002229.1:17500-25000 GCA_023846275.1 Vanilla planifolia
CTCCTTCTTCTTCTTCTTGTTCTTCTGCTCCTCCTTCTTCTTTTTCTTCTTCTTCTTCATCATCATCTTTTTCTTCTTCAACTTCTTCTTCTTCTTCATGTTTTTTCTTCTTCTCCTTTTTTTTTTCTTCCTCCTCCTCTTCCTCTTCTTCCTCCACTCCTTCTAATTCTCCATCTTTTTCTTCATCTTCTTGTTCATCTTCTTCTTCCAATTCTTCTTGTTCCTCATCTTCTTCTAATTCTTCATTTAATTCTTCTTCATCATCATCTTCTTCTTCTTCTTCTTCTTCTTCTTCTTCCAATTCTTCTTGTTCTTCTTTTTCTTCCTCTTATTATTATTATTATTATTATTATTATTATTATTATTATTACTATTATTGATAATATTCTTCTTCTTCTTCAACTTCTAATTCTTTTTCTTCTTCTTCTTCTTCTTCTTCCAATTCAAGTTCTTCTTCTTCTTTCATTTCGTCTTCTTATACTTCTTATTCTTCCCCTTCTTCTTCTTCTTCTTGTTCTTCTTCTTCTTCTTCTTATTCTGTTTCTTTTTCTTCTTCTTCTTCCTCTTCTTCTTCTTCTTCTACTACTTCTTGTTCTTATTCTTCTTTCAATTGTTATTGTTATTACTGTTATTGTTTTCCTTCTTCTACTTCTTCTTTTTCTTGTTCTCCTTCTTCTTCTTCTTCTTCTTCTTCTCATTCTTTTTCATATTCTTCTTCTTCTTTCAGTTCGTCTTCTACTGCTTTTTTTTTTTTCTTCTTCTTCTCCTTCTTCTTCTTCTCCTTCTTCTTCCCCTTCCTCTTCTTCTTCTTCATCTCCTCCTTTTCCTTCCTCTTTTTCTTCTTCTTCTTCTTCTTCTTCTTCTTCTTCTTCTTCTTCTTCTTCGTTTTCTTCTTTTACTTCTTCTTCTTTTCTATTCTTCTTTATCATCATCATCATCATATTATTATTCTTCTTCTTTTTCTTCTAATTCTTCTTCTTTTTCTTCTTATTACTATTAATATTATTATTATTATTATTATTCTTCTTCTGCTTCCAATTCTTTTTCTTCTTCTTTTTCATCATCTCCTTCTTCTAATTCTTCTTCTTCTTCTTCTTCTTCCAAATATTCTTCTTCTTCTTTCAATTCGTCTTACACTACTTCTTCCTATTCTTCTTCTTCTTCTTCTGCATCTTTTACTTGTCCTTGTACTACTTTTTCTCCTTCTTCTCCTTCTTCTTCATCTTTTTCATCATCATCTTCATCTTCTTCTTCTTCTACATCTTCTTTTTCCTCTTCTTCTTTTTCTTTATCTCTTCTTCATCTTCTTAATCTTCTTCTCTTCTTCTTCTTCTTTTTCTTCTTCTTCTACTTCTTCGTCTTCTACTTCTTCTTCTTCCACTTCTTCTTCTTCTTCTTCTTCTTCTTCTTCTTCTTCCTTGTGTTCTTCATCTTCTCCTCCTCTTTTTTGTTCTCCTCCTTGTTCTCCTCCTTGTTCTTCTTTTTTCTTCTCCTCGTGCTCCTTCTTCTTCTTCTTCTTCTTCTTCTTCGTCATCATCTTGTTCTTCTTCTTCCACTTCTTCTTCTTCTTGTTCTTCTTCTCCTTTTTTTTTCTTTTCTTCTTCTTCTTCCTCTAGTTCTTCTTCTTTTTCTTCATCCTCTTGTTCATCTTCTTATTCAAATTCTTCTACTTCTTCTTCTTCTTCTTCTTCCAATTCTTCTTGTTCTTCTTCTTTTTATTGTTAATACTCTACTTCTTCTTCTTCTTCCAAGTCTTTTCTTCTTCTTCTTTTTCATCATCTTCATCTTCTTTTAATTCTTCTTCTTCTTCTTCTTCTTCTTCCAATTATTCTTCTTCTTCTTTCAATACGTCTTCCACTACTTCTTCTTCTTCTTCTTCTTCTTCTTCTTTTGCTTCTCCTTCTATTACTTTTTCTCCTTCTTCTTCTTCTTCATCTTTTTCATCATCATCTTCTTCTTCCTTCTTCTTTTTCCTCTTCTTCTTTTCTTTATCTCTTCGTCATCTTCTTAATCTTCTTCTCTCTTTCTTCTCTTCTACTTCTTCATCTTTTTCATGATCATCTTCTTCTTCTTCTACTTTTTCCTCTCCTTCTTTTTCTTTATCTCTCTTCATCTTCTTAATCTCCTTCTCCTCTTCTTCTTCTTCTTCTACTTCATCGTCTTCTACTTCTTATTCCACTTCTTCTTCTTCCTCTTCTTCTTCTTCTTCTTCTTCGTCTTCATCTTCTTCTACTACTTGTTCGCATTCTTCTTCTAATTCTTATTATTATTGTTATTATTATTGTTCTTCTTCTACTACTACTACTTCTTCTTCTTCTTCTTCTTCTACTAGCACTACTTCTACTTCTACTTCTTCTTCTTCTTCCTTATCTTCTCTTTCTTCTTTTTTTTCTTGCTCTTCTTCTTCCTCTTCTTCTTCTTCTTCTTCTTCTCTTCTTCTCCTTCTTCTTCTTCTTCTTCTCCTTCTTCTCCTTCCTCCTCTTCTTCTTCTTCTTCTTTTTCCTCCAATTATTCTTCTTTTTCTTCTTCTCTTCGTTTCTTCTTAACTTCTTCTATTCTTCTTCTTCTTCTTCTTCATCATCATCATCATCATCTCTTCTTCTTCTTCTTCTATTCTTCTATTCATCTACTTCTTCTTCTTTTTTTTCTTTTTTTCTTTTTCCTTATCTTCTTCCTCTTCATTTTCTTCTTTTCGTCTTCTTCAACTTCTTCTTCTTCTTTTTCTTCTTCTCTTTTTTTTTTCTCATTCTTCTTCTTCTTCTTCTTCTTCTTTCGCCTCTTCATCTCTACTTTCTCTTCCACATCTTCTTCTTTGTCTTCTTCTTCTTCTTCATCTTCTATAACTTTTTTTCTTCTTCATTTTCTTCTTCTTCCTCTTCTTCTTCTTCTTCTTCTTCTTCCTCTTCGTTTTCTTCTTCTTCATTTCCTTCTTCTTCTTCTTCTTCTTCTCCTTTTACTTTCTCTTCGTTTCTTCTTCTTATTCTTCTTCTTATTCTTCTACTGACTACTTTTATTTGTTCTACTTCATCATCTTCTTCTTCTTTTCTTCTTCCACTTCTTCTTCTTCTCCTTCTTCTCATTCTTCTCCTTCTTCTCTATCTTCTCCTTCTTCTCCTTCTACTTCTTCTCTTCTTCTTCTTCTTCTTCTTCTTTTACTACTACTACTAGTACTTTTTCTCTTCTTCATGTTCTTCCACTCTTTCTTCTTCTTTTCCTTCTTCCTCTTCTTCTTCTTTTACTTATTCTTCCTCTTCTTCACCTTCCTCGTCCTCTTCCACACTTTCTTCGTCTTCTTCTTCAACTTCTTTTTTTTCTTCTACTTCTTCTTCTTCTTCTTCATCTCCTTCTTGACCACCTCCTTCTTCTTCATCTCCTTCTTCTTCTTCTATTCTTGTTCAAATTCTTCGTCTTCTTTCTCTTCGTCTTCTTCTTCTTCTTCTTCTTTATTTTGCTCTCCTACTTCTTCTTCTTCTTCTTCTTCTTCTTTCCTTCCTCTCCTACTTCTCCTTCTTCTTCTTCTTCCCCTTCTTCTTCTTCTTCTCCTTCTTCTCTTTCTTCTCCTTCTTGCTCCATCTTCTCCTTCTTCTCCATCTTCTCCTTCTCCTTCTTCTTCTTCTTGTTATCCTTCTTCGTCTTCTTCTTCTTCTTCTTCTCATTCATCTTCTTCTTCACCTTCTTTTTCATCCCCTTCTCCTTTATCTCTTTGTACTTCTTCATCATCTTCTTCCTCTTCAGCTTCTTCTAATTCTTCTTCTTCTTCTTTTGCTTCCTGTTCCTCTTCTTCTTCTTCACATTTTTCTTCTTCTTCTTCTTCTTCTCTTCTTCTGCTTACTCTACTTCTTCTCCTAATTCTTCATCTTCTTTTTCTTTACTTCTAACCCATCTTCTTCTTCTTCTCCTCTTCTCCTTCTTGTCCCACATCCCCTTAATTTTTTCCCTATTTTCTTCTTCTTCTTCTTCTTCTACTTCTTCTTCTGCTTCTCCTTCTCCTTCTCTTTCTCCTTGTACTTTCTCTTCTTCTTCTTCTCCCTCATCTTCCACTTCTTCTTCTTCTACTCCTTTTTTTCTTCTCCTTCTTCTTCTACCTCTCCTTCTACTCCTTATTCATTCTACTTCTTCTTTTTCTTATTATTCTTCTTCTTCTTTTTCTTCTTCTTCCCCTTGCTCTTATTCTTCCTCTACTTCTTTTTCTTTTAGTTCTTTCTTTTCTTCTTCTTCTTCTTCCTCTTCTTGTTGTTCTTCTTCTTCTACTCCTCCTTCTTCTTCCTCTTCTCTTCCTCTTTTTCATCCACTTCTTCTCTTCTTCTCTTCCTTCTATATTTTCTTCTTCTTCCTCTGCATCTTCTTCTTCTTTTTCTTCTTCTTATTCTTCTTCTTCTTCTTCTTATTCTTGTTCTTCATCTTTTTCTTCTTTTTCTTCTTCTTCTTCTTTTTCATCTTCTTTTTCTTCTTCTACTTCTTTTTCTTCTTCTTTTTCTTCATCATCATCTACTTCTTCTTCATTTTCTTCTTCATCTCCTCCTTTTAATTCTTCCTCTTCTTCTTCTTCTTTCAATTCTTCTTTTTCTTCTTCTTCTTCTTCTTCTTCTTCTTCTTCCTTTTCTTCTTCTTCCACTTCTTCTTCTTATTCATCTTCTTCTTCATCTTCTACTTCTCTTCTTCTTCATCATCTTCTTCTTCTTCTTCTTCCTCTTTTAATTCTTATTCTTTTTCTTCCACTTCTTCTTCTTCTTCTTCTTCTTTTCTTGTTTTTGTTCTTCATCATCTTCTTCTTCCTATTCTTCATCATCATCTTCTTCTTCTTCTTCTTCTTTCAATTCTTCTAGTTCTACTTATTGCTCTTCTTCCAATTCTTCTTCTTCTTCTTCTTCTTCATCTTCTTTCTTCTTCTTCTTCTTCTTCTTCTTCTTCTTCTACTTCTTCTGCTACTACTACTCCTTCTTTGTCTACTACTTTTTCTTCTTCTTTTTCTCCTTCTTCTCAATCTTCCCCTTCTTGTCCTTCCTCTTCTTCTCTTTCTTCTCCTTCTTTTTCTTCTTCTTCTTCTTATTCTTCGCCTTCTTCTTCGTCTTATTATTATTGCTATTATTATTATCATTATTATTATTATTATTATTATTCCTCTTCCTCTTCACTTTCTTTTTCTTTTTCTTCATTTTCTTCTTCTTCATCTTCTTATTCTTTTTTCTCTTATTCTTCTTCCACTTATTATTATTCTTCTTCTTCAACTTCTTGCTCTTCTTCCTCTTCTTGTTATTCTTCTAGTTCTTCATCATCATCATCATCTTCTTTTCTTCTGCTTCCACTTCTTCTTCTACTTCTTCTCTTCCTCTTATTCTTCTTCTTCGTGTTCTTCTTTTTCTACTTATTCTCCATCATCATCTTCTTCTTCTTCTTTTCCTTCTTCTTCTACTTCTTCTTCTTCTTTCTCTTCTCCTCCTCCTCCTCCTCCTCCTTCTTCTTCTTCTCCTTCTTCTTCTCCTCTTTCTTCTTTTTCTTCTTCATCTTCTTCCTCTTTATCATCTTCTTCTTCTTTTTCATCTTGTTCATCTTCTTCTTCAACATTTTCTTCTTCTTGTTCCTCATCATCTCTGTCTTCCTCTTCTTCTTATTCTTATTCTTTCCTACTTCTTCTTACTTCTTCTGCTAGTTCTTCTTCTTCTTCCTCTTTGTTTAATTCTTCTTCTTCTTCCTCTTTGTTTAATTCTTCTTCTTCTTCTTCTTTTCTTGTTGTTGTTGTTCTTCTTCTTCTTCTTCCTCTTCTTCTTATTTTTCTTTCTCTTCTTCTTCTTTGTCTTCTTTTTCAACTTCTCCTTCTGCTTCTCCTTCTTCTTCTTCTTCATCTTCTTCTTCTTCTTCTTCTTCTTCTTCTTCTTCTTCCCCTTCATCTTCTTCAACTTTTTCTTCTTCTTCTTCTTCTTCTTCTTCTTCTTCTTCTTCTCCTTCTTCTTCTTCTTATTCTTCTGCTTCTTCTTCTTCTAGATCTTTATCTTCTTCTTCTAATTCTTCTTCTTCTTCTTCTTCTTCTTTTCTTCTTCTTCTTCTACTACTACTAATTCTTTTGCTACTTCTTCTTCTTCTTCTTCTTCTTCTTCTTCTACTTCTCTTACTTCTTCTTCTCCTTCTTCTCCTTCGTCTCCTTCTACTCCTAGTTCTTCTCCTTCTTCTACTTCTTCTCATTTGCCTCCTTTTTGTTCATCTTCTTCTACTACTACTTTTTTTTCTTTGTCATCTTCTTCATCTTATTATTATTATTATTATTATTATTATTATATTTATTCTTTCTTTTCTTCCACTTCTTCTTCTTCTTCTTCATCTTCTTCATTTTCTTCTTCTTCTTCTTCTTCTTCTTCTTCTTCTTCTTCTCCTTCTCCTTCTTCAAATTCTCCTTTCTCTTCTTCATCTTCTACATTTTGGTCTTCTTCTTTTTCTCTTCTTCTACTTCTTCCTCCTCTTCTTCTTCCACCTCTTCTTCTTCTTCTTCTTCTTCTTCCACTTCATCTTCTTGTTCATCTTCTTCTTCCACTTATTCTTCTTTGTCTTCTTCTTCTTCACCTTCGTCTTCTTCTTCTTCTTCTTCTTCTTCTTCCACTTCTTCTACTTCTGCTTCTTCCCCTTCTTCTACTTCAATTTCTTCTTCCAATTCTTCCTCTTATTCTTCTTCTTCTTCTTCAACTTCTTCTTTTTCTTCTTCTTCTACTTCTAATTCTTCTTGTTCTTCTTCTTCTTCTTGTTATTCTTCTTCTTGTACTTTTTCTTCATCATCATCTTCATCTACTTCTCCTTCTTCTTCTTCTTCTTCTTCATCTCTAAATCTTCTTCTTCTTCTTCTTCTCTTGCTTCTTTTTCTTCTTCTTCTTCTTCTTCTTCTTCTATTTCTCCTTCCTCTTTTTCTTCTCCTTCTTCTCCATCTTCTTCTTCTTCTTCTCATTCTTCTCCTTCTTTTTCTTCTCCTTCTTCTTCTACAGCTTCTTCTTCTTCATCTCCTTCTTCATCATCTTCTTCTTCTTCTTCTTCTTCTTCTGCTTCTTCTTCTTCTTGTTCTTCTTCTCTCACATCTTCTTCGTTGACCTTTTATTCTTCTTCTTCTTCTACTTCTCTTTCTTGTTCTTCTTCTTCTTCTTCTTTCTCCCCCCCTTCTTCTTCTCTTCCTCAACTTCATCTTCTTCTTTTTCATTTTCTTCTTCAACTTCTTTATCATGTTCTTCTTCTTCTTCTTCTTCTTCTTCTTCTTCTTCTACTTCTTCTTCTTCTTCTTCTTCTTCTTCTTCATCTTCTTAGCCTTCTTCTTCTTCATCTTCGTCTTGTTTTTTCTACTTCTTCTACTTCTTATTCTTCTCCTCCTCCTCCTCCTCCTCTTTCTTATTATTCTTTTTCTCCTTCTTCTTCTTCTACTACTTCTTCTTCTTCTTCACGTTCTTCTTCTTCTTCATCTTCTTCTTTATCTACTTCTTCTGGTTCTTATGCTTCTACTACTTGTTCTTCTTCTAATTCTTCTCC
>JAIUJO010002229.1:42500-45000 GCA_023846275.1 Vanilla planifolia
GTTCTCCATATTCTTCTTCTAGTTTTTCTTCTTCTTCCTCTTCTACTTCTTTTTCTTCTTCTCCTTATTCTTCTTCTTCTCCTTCTCCTTCTTCTTTCAATTTCACCTTCTTCTCCTTCTTCTCCTTCTTCTTCTTCTTCTTACTGTTCTTCTTCTACTTCTTCTTCTTCTTCTTCTTTTTCTTCTTCTTCTTTTTCTTATTCTTCATCATCTTGTTCTTCTTCTTCCTCCTCCTCTTCTTCTTTTACTCATCTTGTTCTTTTCCTTTTTTTCTTCTTCTTCTCCTCCTCCTTCTTCTTCTTCTTCTTTTTGTTCTTCTTCTTCATCATTATCTTCTTCTTCTTCAACTTTTTCTTCTTCTTCTCCTTTTTTTTCTTCGTCTTATTCTTCCTCTGGTTCCTCTTCTTCACATAGTTCTTCTAATTCTTCTACTTTTTCTTCATCTTCTTGGTCATCTTCTTCTTCCAATTCTTCTTATTCGTCATCTTCTTCTAATTCTTCTTCTTCTTCTTCTTCTTCTTCCAATTTTTCTTGTTCTTCTTCTTCTTCCACTTCATCCAATTCTTCCTCTTCTTCCTCTTCTTCTTATTATTATTATTAGTATTATTATTACTAATATTGTTAATATTCTTCTTCTTCTTTAACTTCCAACTCTTTTTCTTCTTCTTCTTCCAATTCCTCTTCTTCTTCTTCTTTCAATTCGTCTTCTAGTACGTCTTCTTCTTCTGCTTCTTCTTCTTCTTCTTCTTCCGCTTCTTCCGCTTCTTCCGCTTCTTCCGCTTCTTCTTCTTCTTCTTCTTCTTTTTATTCTGCTTCTTTTTCTTCTTCTTCTTCTTCTTCTTCATCTACTTCTTGTTCTTATTCTTCTTCCAATTCTTAATATTATTATTATTTTTGTTCTTCTTCTTCTACTACTTCTTCTTCTTGTTCTTCTTCATCATCTTCTTCTTCTCCTTCTAATACTTCTTCTTCTTCTTCTTTTTCTTATTTAACTTCTCGTTCTTTTTCTTATTCTTCTTCATCTTTTTTTCTTGCACTTCTTCTTCTTCTTCTTCTTCTTCTTCTTCTCCTTCTTCTTCTTCCTCTTCTCCTTCTTCTCCTTCCTCTTCTTCTTCTTCTTCTCCTCCTTTTTCTTCGTCTTCTTCTTCTTCTTCTTCTTCTTCTTCTTCTTCTACTTCGTTTTCTTCTTTTACTTCTTCTTCTTGTACATCATCATCATCATCGTCATTTCTTCTTCTTCTTCCTTATCTTCTTCTAATTCTTCTTATTTTTCTCATTACTATTATAATTATTATTATTATTATTATTATTATTTTTCTTCTTTTTCTACTTCTTCCTGTTCTTGTTTTTCTTCTTCTTCTTCTTCTTCTTCTTCTACTTCTTCTTCTCTTTCTTCTTTTTCTTCTTCTTCCCCTTCTTCTTTTTCTTCTTCTTCTTCTTCTCTTTCTTCTTTTTATTCTTCTTCTTCTACTTCTTCTTCTTGTACTTTTGCCTCTTCATCTTCTACTTTCTCTTCCATATCTTCTTCTTCTTCTTCTTCATCTTCTTTGTTTTCTTCTTCTTTTTCTTCTTCTTCTTCTTGTTCGTCTTCTTCTTCCTTATCTTCTTCTTCTTCTTTTTCTTCTTCTTCTTTTACTTCTTCTTCTTCTTCTTCTTCTTCTTCTTTTATTTCTTCTTCTTCTTCTTCTTCTTTTATTTCTTCTTCTTCTTCTTTCTTCTTCTTCCTCTTCTTCTTCCTCTTCTTCCTTTTCTTCTTCCTCCTTTTCTTCTTCTTCTTCTTTTCCAACTTCCTCTTTTTCTTCTTCTTCTTCTTCTCCTTCTCCATATTCTTGTTCTTCTCCTTCTTCTTTTTCTTTTTTTCTTCTCCTTCTTCTTCTCCTTCTTCTATTTCTTCTTCTTCTTCTTTGTTATCTACTTCTTCTTCTTCTTCTTCTTCTTCATCTTCTTCTCCTTCTTTTTCTTCTTCTTCTTCTTCTTCTTCTTCTTCTTCTTCCTCTTCGTTTTCTTCTTCTTCATCTTCCCCTTCTTCGTATTCTTCTTCTTTCTCTTTGTCTTCTTCTTCTTCATATTCTTCTTCTTCTTCTTATTCTTTTTCTTCTTCTTCTTCATCTTCTTCTGCTTCTTTTTCATCTTTTTTCTTTATCTTCTTTTTCCTCTTCTTGTTTTTCTTCTTCTTCTTCTTTTTCTAACTCTTCTTCTTCTTCTTCTTCTTCTTCTTCTTCGTCTTCTTCTTCTTATTCTTCTTCTTCTACTTCTCTTTTTATTCTTCTACTTCTTTTTCTTCTTCTTCTCCTTCTTTTTCTTCTTCTTTTTCTTCGTCTTTTTCTTCTTCTTGTTTTAATTCTTCTTCTTGTTGTTCTTCTTCTTCTACTTCTTCTACTTCTTCTACGTTTTCTTCTACTTCCTCTTCTAGTTCTTCTTCTTTTTCGTCTTCTTCCCCTTTTTCTTCTTCTTCTCCTTCTTCTCCTTCTCCTTCTTCTCCTTTTTTCCAATCTTCTCC
>JAIUJO010002229.1:52500-55000 GCA_023846275.1 Vanilla planifolia
AAGAGGAAGAAGATCAAAACGTAGAAGAAGATGAAGAGGAAGAAGGAAAAGAAGTAGTTAAAAAAGAAGATTAAGAAGAAGAACAAGAAGAAGAAGAAAAAGAAGAGGAAGAAGAAGAAGAAGAAGGGGAAGGAGAAGAAGAAGAAGAAGAAGAAGTCGATGAAGAAGAAGAAGATGAAGAAGAAGAAGAAGAATAACAAGAAGAAGAAGAAGATGTAGAAGAAGAAGAAGTAGAAATGAAGGAGAAGAAGAAGAGGAAGAAAAAGAATAAGAAGAAAAACAAGAAGAATAACAATAATAATAACGATAACAATAGTAATAACAATAAATACAACAACAACAAGAAGAAAATAAAAAAGAAAAATAATAAGAAACAAAAGAAGAAGAAGAAGAAGAGGGGGAAGCAGAAGAAGAAATAGAATCTAAAGAAGAAGAAGAAGAAGTGAAGAAAAAGAAGAAGTAGAAGGCGAAGAAGGAGGAGGAGAAGAAGAAGAATGAGATGAAGAAGTAGTAATAAAAGAAGAAGAAGAAGAAGAAGAAGTAGAAGAAGAATAATAATAATAAGAAGAAAAAGAAGAAGATGATGAAGAGGAAGAAAAAGAAGAGGTAGTTGGAGAAGAAAAGAAGAAAAAAGAGAAGAAGAAGAAGAAGAAGATGAAAAATAAAAAGAAGTATAAGGAGAAAAGTAGAAGAAGAATAAGGAGAAGAAGAAAAAGAAGAAGAAGAAGAAGATGAAGAGGAAGAGGATGAAGACGAAGAAGATGATGATGAAGAAGAAGAAGAAGAAGAACACGAATAAGAAGTGAAGTATAAGAAGAACTAGAAGAAGGAGATGGAGAGGAAGATGATGATCAAGAAGAAGAAGAAGAAGAAGAAGATGAAGATGTGAAGAATAAGAAGAACAAGAATAAGGAGATGAAGAGGAAGATGATGACGTTGAGCTAGAAGAAGTAGAAGAGGAGGAAACGAAGAAGAAGAAGAAGAAGCAGAAGAAAGAGAAGAAGAAGAACGAGGGGAGGATGATGATGATGAAGAAGAAGAAGATGAAGTAGAAGAAGAGGAAAGCAAGAAGGGCAAGAAGAAGAAGAAGAAGAAGGAGAAGAAAGAGAAGAAGAAGACTAGGAAGGGGAAGAAGATGAAGAAGACGTAGAAAATGAAGAAGGAGGAGAAGACGAAGAAGAAGAAGAAGACGAAGAAGGAGATGAAGGAAAATGAGGAGAAGAAGAAAAAAAAGAGGAAGACTAAAAATGATGATGATAATAATAATAATAATAATAATAATAATAAAGAAGAGGAAGAAGAAGAAGAAGAAGTACTAGAATAAGAAGAAGGAGAAGAAGAAGAAGAAGAAGGAGAAGTAGAAGAAAAAAATGAAAAAGAATAATAAGAAGAAGAGGAAGAAGAAGAAGAAAAAGGAGAAGAAAAAGAAGAAGTAGAACAAGAAAAAGAAAAAGCAGATGAAGAAAAAGAAGGAGAGCAAGTTCAAGAAGAAGGAGATTATGAAGAAGAAGAAAGAGAAGAAGAAGGGGAAGAATGACAAGAAGAAGAATAAAAAATGAAAGAGGAGGAGGAGGAGGAGGAGAAGAAGAAGAAGAGGAAGAAAAAGATGATGAAGAAAAAGAAGAAAGAGAATAAGAAAAGGTAGAAGGAAGAGAAGAAGAAAAATAAAAAAAGAAAGAGGTGAAGGAGGAGGAGGAGGAGGAGGAGGAGGAGGAGGAGAAGAAGAAGAAGAAGAAGAAGAAATAGAAGAAGAACAAGAAGAAAAAGAAGAAGAAGATGAAGAGGAAGGAGGAGGAGGAGGAGGAGGAGAAGAAGAAGAAGACGAAGAAGAAGCAGAAAAAGAAGAAGGAGAAGAAGAAGCAGAAGGAGGAGAAGAAGAAGAAGATGAAGTAGTTGTAGTAGTAGAAGAAGAAAAAGAAGAAGAATAAGAATATGAATAAGAATAAGAAGAAGAAGAAGAAGAAGAAGAAGAAGATTATGATGCTGTTGACGATAAAGATGAAGAAGAAGAAGAACAAGAGGAAGAAGAAGAACAAGAAGACGAAGAAGAAGAAGAAGATGAAGAAGAACTAGTAGGAGATGATGAAGAAGAAGAAGAAGAATAAAAAGTAGTAGTAGAAGAAGGAGAAGAACAAGAATAAAAAGAAGAAGAAGATGAAGAGGAAGAAGGAGAAGTAGTTTGAAAAGAAGATGAAGGTAAAGAACAAGAAGATGAAGAAAAAGGTGAGGAAGATAAATAAGAAAAAGTAGAGGAAGAAGAAGAAGAAGAAGAAGTAGGAGGAGAAAGAAGACGAAGAAGGAGAAGATGAGGAAGAAGTAGAAGAAGAAGAAGAAGAAGAAGAAAAAAGAAGAAGATGAAGAGGAAGATGAAGAAGATGATGAAGATGAAGGAGAAGAAGAAGAATAAGAAGAAGTAGTAGAAAAAGAAGAAGAGGAAGAACAAGAATAAAAAGAAGAAGATGAAAAGGAAGAAGGAGAAGTAGTTTGAAAAGCAGAAGAA
>JAIUJO010003030.1:10000-12500 GCA_023846275.1 Vanilla planifolia
AAGAAGAAGTAGAAGAAATACAAGAAGTACAAGAAGAAGAACAAGAAGAAGAAGAAAAAGATGAATATTTTGATGAAGAAGAAGAAGAAGTAGAAGGAGAAAAAGAAGAAAATGTAGAAGAAGAAGAAGAAGAAGAAGATGAAGATGATGAAGAAGAAGAAGTTGAAGAATAATAATAATAATAATAATAAGAAGTAGAAGTAGAAGAAGAAGAAGTAGAAGAAGAAAAAGAAGAAGAAAAAGAAGAAGAAGAAGAAGATGAAGAAGAAGATGATGAAGTAGAAGAGGAAGATGATGAAGAATAAGAAAAAGAAGTACAAGAAAAAGAAGAATAACAAGACGAACAAGAAGCAGAAGAAAAAGACGAAGAAGAATAAGAAGAAGAAGACAAAGGAGAGGAAGAAGGAGAAGATGATGAAGAAGAACAAGAAATAGAAAAAGACGATGAAGAAGAAGAAGACAAAGATGAAAAAGAAGAAAAAGAAGAAAAAGAAGACCAAGAAGAGGAAGAAGACGAAGAAGAAGAAGAAAAAGAAGAAGAAGAAGAAGTGGAAGAAGTGGAAGAAAAAGAAGAAAAAGAAAACGAAAAAGAAGAAAAAGAAGAAGAAGAGGAAGGTAAAGAAGTAGAAGATGAAGAAGAAAAAGAGGAAGAAGAAGAAGAAGAAAAAGAAGAAGCAGAAGAAGTAGAAGGAGAAGAGAAAGAAGTGGAAGACTATGAAGAAAAGAAGAAGAAAATGTAGTGGAAGAAAAAGAAGAACAAGAAGAGGAAGAAGAAGAAGAAGAAGCATAATAATAATAAGAAGAAGAAGAAGAGGAAGAAGTGGAAGAAGATGAAGAAGAAAAAGAAGAAAAAGAAGAAGAAGAAGAAGAAGAAGAAGATAAAATAGAAGAACAAGAAGAAAAACAAAAAGAAGAAGAAAAAGATGAAGATTTTGAAGAGGAGGAAGAAGAAGAAGATGTAGAAGAAGAAGATGAAGAAAATGAAGAAGAAGAAGAAAAAGAAGAAGATGATAAAGATGAAGAAGAAGAAGAAGTGGAAGTAGAAGAAGAAGAAGAAGAAGAAGAAGTGGAAATAGAAGAAGAAAAAGATGAAGAAGAAGAAGAATAAGAAGATGAAGAAAAAGATGAAGATCTTGAAGAAGAAGAAGAAGAAGATGTAGAAGTAGAAGTAAAAGAAGAAGAAAATGAAGAAGGAGATGAAAAAGAAGAAGAAGATGAAGTAGAAGAACAAGAAGACGAAGAAGATGAAGAAGAAGAAGAAGAAGAAGAAGAAGTTAAAAGAAAGAAGAAGAAGAAGAAGATGAAGATGAAGAAGAAGAAAAAGAACAAAGAAGAAGAAGAAGAAGAAGAACGAGAAGAAGAAGATTATGATGTCGAAGAAGAAGAAGTGGAAGATGAAGAAGAGTAAGAAGAAGTAAAAGGATAAGAAAAAGAAGGAAGATAAGAGGAAGAAGAAGATGAAGAAGAAGATGAGGAGAAAAAAGGTAAAGAAGAAGAAGAAGAAGATGAAGTACTAGATGTACTAGCAGTAGTAGTAGTGGAAGAAGAAGAAGAAGAAGAAGAAGAAGAAGTTGAAGAAAAAGAAGAAATAGAAAAATATGATGAAGTAGAAGAAGAAAAGGAAGAATAGGAAGAAGAAGTGAAAGAGGAGGAAGAAGACAAAGACGAAGAGGAAGAAGAAGAAGAGGAGAAAAAAGGTAAAGAAGAGGATGAAGAAGAAGAAGTGCTAGATTTAGTAGTAGTTGTAGTGGAAGAAGATAAAGAAAAAGAAAAAGATGATGAAGAAGAAGAGAAAGAAGAAAAAGAAGAAAAAAAAGAGGAAGAGCAGGAAGAAGAAGACGAAGAAGAGGAATAAGAGCAAGAAGAGGAAGAAGAAGAAGAAGAAGAAGAAAAAGAATAAGAATAAGAATAAGAATAAGATAAACTAGAGGAAGAAGAAGAAGGCGAAGAAGAAGAAGATAAAGAAGAGGAAGAAGAAGAAGAAGAAGGCAAAGAAGAAGAAGAAAAGGAAGAAGAAAAAGAAGAAGAAGAAGAGGAAGAAGAAGAAGAAGAGGAAGAGGAAGGTAAAGAAGAGCTGGATGGAGAAGAAGAAGAAGAAGAAGAAGAAGCGAAAGAAGAAGAAGAAGAAGTGAAAGAAGTGGAAGAATAAGAGCAAGAAGAAGATGAAATAGAAGAAGAAGAAGAAGAAGAAGAACAAGAATAAGAAGAAGTAGAAGAAGAAGAAGAAGAAAAATAAGAAGTAGAAGAAGAAGAAGAAGGAGAAGAAGAAGAAGAAGAGGAAGAAGGAGAAGGAAAGAAGTAGAAGAAGAATAAGAAGAAGACGAAAAAGAAGAAGAAGAGGAAGATGAAGAAGTAGTAGAAGAAGACGAAGAAGAAGAAGAAGAAGAAGAAGAGGAAGAAGGAGAAGGAAAGAAGTAGAAGAAGAATAAGAAGAAGACGAAAAAGAAGAAGAAGAGGAAGATGAAGAAGTAATACAAGAAGACGAAGAAGAAGAAGAAGA
>JAIUJO010003030.1:55000-57601 GCA_023846275.1 Vanilla planifolia
TTCTTCTTCTTCTTCTTCTTCTTCTTCTTCTACTTCTTCTGTTTCTTCTGCTTCTTCCTCTTCTTCTTATATTACTTTTTCTTATTCTTATTCTTCTTCTTCATCTTCTTCATCTTCCTCTTTTTCTACTTCTTCTTCCTTTTCTTCTCCTTCTTCTTCTACTTCTTCTTCTTCTCCTTCTTCTGCTTCTTCTTCTTCTTCTTCTTCTTCTCCTTTTTCTTCTCTTCTTCTTCTACTTCTTCTTCTTCTTCTTCATCTTTTTCATCTTCTTCTTCATAATACCTTTTTTCTTTAACTTCTTTTTATTCTTCTTCTTCCTCTTGTCCCTCTTCTTCCTCCTCATCATCTTCTTCTTCCAATTCTTCCTCTTCTTCTTCTTCTTCTTCTTCTTCCTCTCCTTCTTCTTCATCTTCCACTTCTTCTACTTCTTCTTCATCTTGTTCTACTTCCTTTTCTTCCACCTCTTCCTCTTCTTCCTCTTCTTCTTCTTCTTTTTCTTCTTCTTCCTCTTCATCGTCTTCCTCTTCTTTCTCTTCCTCTTCTTCTTCTTCTTCTTCTTCTTCGTCTTTTTCTTTTTCTTCTTCATAATCCTTTTTTTCTTACCTTCCTCTTCCTCTTCTTCTTCTTCTCCTTCTTCGTCTTCCTTTTTTTCTTCTTCTTCCACTACTTCCTCTCCTTCTCCCACTTCTTCCTCTTCTTTTTCTTCTTCTTCTTTATCTTCTTCCTCTTCTTTTTCTCCTTCATCTTCTTCTTCTTCTTCTTCTTCTTCTTCTCCTTATTCTTCTTCATCTTTTTCTTCTTCTTCCTCTCCTTCTACTTCATCTTCTGTCTCCTCCTCTTCTTCTTCTTCTTCTTCTCGTTCTCCTTCTTCTTCCAATTCTTCCTCTTCTTCATCTTCTTCTTCTTCTTCTTCATCAATGTCTTCTTCTTCTTCATCATCATTGTCTTCTTCTTCTTCTGCTTCTTCTTCTTCTTCTCCTTCCTCTTCTGCTTCTTCCTCTTATCCTTCCTCTTGTTCTTCATCCCCATCTTGTTCTTCTTGTATTTCTTTTTCTTCTTCTTCTTTTTCTCCTTCCCCTTCTTCTTCTTCTTCTTCTTCTTCTTATTCCTCTTCTACATTTTCTTCTTCTTTTTCTTCTTCTTCTTCTTCTTCTTCTTCTTCTTTTTCTTCTTTTTTCTTCTTCTTCCTTTTCTTCTTCTTCTTCTTCAACTTCTTCTTCTTCCTCTTCTTCTTCTTCTCTTCTTCTTCTTCTTCTTCTTCTTCTTCTTTCTCCTTCCTCATCTTCATCATCATCATCTTCTTCTTCTTCTTCATCCTCTTCTTCTTCTTCTTCTTCTTCTTCTTCACCTTCTTCTGCTTCTTCTTCTTCTTTTTCTTCTTCTTCTACTTCATCTGGTCCTTCTACTTTATCAGGTTCTTCTTGTTCTTCTTCTACTTCTGCATCTACTTCTTCTTCTTCTTCTTCTTCATCTTCTTCTTATTCTTCTCTTTCTTCTTCTTTTTCATCTTCTTCTTCTTCTTCTATTGCTTTATCTTCTTCTTAATCTCTTCTTCATCTTCTTCCTCTTCTTCTTCTTCTGGTTCTTCTTCTGCTTCTTCTTCTTGTTCTTCTTCTTTTGGTTCTTCTTCTTCTTATTCTTCTTCTTCTTCTTCTTCTTCTTCTTCTTCTTTTAATCTTCTCTGCTCCTCCTCCTTTCTCTCCATTTTGTTTTTCTTCTTCTTCTCCTTCTTCTACATTCTTTTTCTTGTTCTTTCTCGTCTTCTTTGTCTTCTTCTTCTTCATCTTCATCTTCTTCTTCTATTACTATTTCTTGTTCTTCTTCTTCTTCTTCTTCTTCTTCTCCTTCTGCTTATTCTTATTCATCATCGTCATCCTTTTCTTCTTCTTCTCCTTCTTCTTCTTCTTTTTCCTCCTCGTCTTCTTCTTCTTCTTCATCTTCTTCTTCTATTTACTATTTCTTCTTCTTCATCTTCTTCTTCTCCTTCTGCTCATTCTTATTCATCTTCATCACCGTCATCCTTTTCTTCTTCTTCTTCTTCTTCTTCTTCTTCCTCGTCGTCTTCTTCTTCTTCTTCATCTTCTTCTTTTCTAACTCTTCTTCTTCTTCTACATCATATTCTTCATCATCATCATCATATTCTTCTTCTTCTACATCATATTCTTCATCATCATCATCTTCTTCTTCTTCTTCTTCCTCTTCCTCTTCTTCTTCTCTTCTCCTAGTCCTCCTTCTTCTCCTTTATATTCTTCTTCTTCATCTTCTTCTTCATCTTCTTCTTCTACTTCTTCTGTTCACCTTCTTCTTCATCTCTCTTCTTGTTCTTCTTCTTTTACTTCTTCTTCATCATCATCTTCTTCATCATCATCTTCTTCCTCTTCTTCTTATTTTCATTCATTTTCTTCATCTTTTCCTTCTTCTTTTCCTTCTTTTTCTCTTCTTCTTCTTCTTCTTCTTTTCTTCTTCTTTTTCTTCTAAGTCTTCTTAATTTACTTCTTCTTCTTGCTCCTCCTCTTCTTCTTCTTCTTCTTCCCTCTTCATCTTCTTCAACTTTTTCTTCATCTTCTTCAACTTTTTCTTCATCTTCCTCTTCTTCTATTA
>JAIUJO010001118.1:0-7500 GCA_023846275.1 Vanilla planifolia
ATGAAGAAGAGGAAGAAGAAGATAAAGAAAAAGCAAAAGAAAAAGAAGGAGAAGAAGAGGAAGAAGAAGAAGATTAAGAAGAAGAATCATAATTATAATAATAACAATACTAACAATAACAAGATGAAGATCAAGAAGAAGAAGAAGAAGTAGAGGAAGAAGAAAAAGAAGAAGTAGAAGAAGAAGAAGAAGAAAGAGAAGGAGAAGAAGATGAAGAAAAAGAAGAAGAACTAGAAGAAGAAGAAAAAGAGGAAGAAGAACACAAGGAAGAAGAAGATGATAATGATGAAGAAGAAGAAGAAAATGAAGAAGAGGAAGATATAGTAGTAGTAGAAGAAGAAGAAGTAGAAGAAGAGGAAGAAGAAGAAGAGGATAAATAAGGAAAAGAAGAAGTAGAGGGAGAAGGAGAAGAAGAAGAAGAAGAAGAATACGAAGAATTGGAGGAAGTAGAAGAAGAAGAAGAACATGGACAAGAAGAAAAGAAGAAGAAGGAGAAGAAGAAGAGGAAGAAGAAGAAGAAGAAGAAGAAGAAGAAATAAAATAAGGAGTAGAAGAAGAAGGTAAAGGAGAAGAAGGAGAAGATGAAGAAGAAGAAGAAGGTGAAGCAGAAGGAGAGGAAATGAAGAAGAAGAAGAAGAAAAAGAAGTAGAAGTAGAAAAAGAAGAAGAAGAAGAAGAAGGAGGAGGAGGATGAGAAAAAGAATAAGAATAACAAGAAGATGATGACAATGATATTTATGATAATGATGATGAAAAAGAAGAAGTAGTAGAAGAAGAAGAAGAAGAAGAAGAAGGCAAAGAAGGAGAAGAGGAAGACGAAGAAGTGGAAGAAGAAGAATAACAAGAAAAAAAAGATGATGATGATGATAAAAAAGAAAAAGAAGGAGAAGAAGAAGAAGAAGAAGTCGAAGAGGAAGAAGTGGAAGAAGAAGGAGAAGAAGGAGAACAAGTAGAAGAAGAAGAAGAAGAAGAAAACGAAGATGAAAAAGAAGAAGGCAAAGAAGAAAATAAAGAAGATAAAGAAGAAGAAGTAGAAGAAGAAGATGAAGAAAAGATGTAGAAGAAGAAAAGACGATGAAGAAGAAGAAGGCGAAGAAGAGGAAGAAGACAAATAAGAAGAAGAAGAAGAAGGAGAAGAAGAAGAAGAAGAAGAAGACGAAGAAGAAGACAAAGAAGTGGAAGAAGAAGAAGAAGAAGAAGGAGAAGAAGTTGATGAAGAAGTAGAAGAAGATAATGAAGAAAAAGGAGAGGTAGAAGAAGAAGAAGAAGAAGAAGAAGAAGAAGAAGAGGAAGAAGAAGAAGAATAATAAAATGGAGAAGGAGGAGAAGAAGAAGAAGAAGAAGAAGATGATGATGATGATGAAGAAGAAGAAGAACAAAAAGAGGAAGAAGAAGAACAAGGAGAAGAAGTTGAAGAAGAAAAATTAGAGGAAGAAGAAGAAGAAGAGGAGCAAGAAGAAGTAGAAGAAGGAGAAGAAGAAGAAGAAGTCACAATAGTAGTATAAGAAGAAGAAAATAAAGGATGATGAAGAAGAAAAGGAAGACGAAGAAGAACAAGAACACGAAGAATAGAAAGACGAAGAAGATGATGAAGAAGATGAAGAAGAAGATGATGAACAAGAATGAAAAAAAGGAGAAGAAGATGATGAAGAGAAAGAAGATGAAGAAGAAGAAGAAAAAGAAGAAGAAGAAGAGGAAGAAGAAGAAGAGGAAGAAGAAAAAGAAGAAGAAGAAGAAGAAGATGATGATGATGATGATAATGATGACGAAGTAGAAGTAGAGGAAGAAGATAAGGATGATGACCAAGAAGAAAAGGAAGTTGAAAAAGAGAAAGTAGAAGAAGAAGAAAAAGAAGAAGAGGAAGAAGAAGATGATGAAAAAAATGAAGTAAAAGAAGATGAAGAAGAAGAAGAAGAAGAAGAAGAAAAAGAAGTAGAAGTAGAAAGAAGAAGAAGAAGAAGAAAAAGAAAAAGAAAAAGAATAAGAGGAAGACAAAGAAGAAGAAAAAGTTGAAGGAGAAGAAGAAGAAGAAGAAGAAGAAGAAGAAGATGACGAAGAGGAATATGGAGGAGACTAAGATGAAGGAGAAGAAGGTGAAGAAGAAGAGGAAGAAGAAGAATAAGAAGAAGTGGAAAAAGTAGACATAGAAGAAGAAGAAGAAGAAGAAGAAGAAGAAGAAGAAGAAGACAAAGAAGAAGATAACAACCAAGAAGAAGTAGAAGCAAACAACCAAGAAGAAGTAGAAGAAGGAGAAGTAGAAGAAGGAGAACGAGAAGAGGAAAATGAAGAAAAAGAAGAAGAAGAAGAAGAAAAAGAAGAAGTAAAAGAAGTGGAAGAAGAAGAAGTAGAAGAAGAAGAAGACAGAGAAAAGAAGAAGATGAAGAAAAAGAAGACAAAGAAGAAGAACAAGAACACGAAGAACAAGAAGAACACAAAGAAGTAGAAGAAGAAGAAGATGGGGAAGGAGAAGAAGAAGAAGAAGAATTGGTCGACAAAGAAGTAGTAGAAAAATAAGTAGAAGAAGAAGAAGGAGAAGAAGAAGAAGAAGAAGAAGAAGAAGAAGAATAAGAAGAAGAAGAAGAAGAAGAAGTAGAGGAAGAAGGAAAAGAAATGGAAGAAGAAGAAAAAAAAGAAGGAGATGAAGAAGAAGAAGAAGAAGTAGAAGTAAATGAAGAATAGAAAGAAGAAGAAAAGAAAGAAGAGGAAGAAGAAGGAGAGGAAGAAGAGGAGGAAGAAAATGAAGAAAAAGACGAAGACGAAGTGGAAGAAGAAGAAGAATGCGAAGATTAAGAAGAAGAAGACAAAGAAGAAGGGGAAGACGAAGAAAAGGAAGAAGAAGAAGCAGAAGAAGAAGAAGAATCAAAGGAAGGGGAAAAACAAGAAGAAGAAGTAGAAGAAGAAGAAGAAAAATAAGGAGCAGACGGAGAAGAAGGAGAAGAAGGAGAAAAGAAGAGAATTATAAAAGGAAGAAAAAGAAGAACAGGAAGGAGAAAAAGTAGACATAGAAGAAGTAGAAGATAACGAAGAAAAAGAATAAGAAGAAGAAGAAGAAGAGGAAGATGAAAAAGAAAAAGAAGGAAACAACCAAGAAGAAGTAGAAGTAGAAGAAGAAGTAGAAGAAGAAGAAGAAGTAGAAGTAGAAGAAGAAGAAGAAAATGGAGAAAAAGAAGAAGATGAAAAAGAAGAAGAGAAAGAAGAATAACTAGAAGATGAAGAACACGAAGAAGAAGAAGATGAAGAACAAGAAGAAGAAGAAGAAGAAGAAGAAGAAGAAGAAGAAGGAGAAGAAGAAGAAGAAATTATGAAGAAGATGAAGAAGATGATGATGAAGAAAAAGAAGAAGTGGAAGGCAAAGATGAAGTAAAAGTAGAAGAAGAAAAGTAGAAGGCGAAGATGAAGAAGAAGAATAATAAGAAGAAGGCACAGAAAAAGAAGAAGAAGAAGAAGAAGAAGAAGGATAAGAAGAAAAAGGAGATGATGATGATGAAAAAGAAGAAGTAAATGATGAAGTAGAAAATGAAGAAGATGAAGAGGAATAAGAAGAAGAAGAAGAAGAAGTAGTAGTTGCAGTATGAAGAATTGGAATGAGAAGAAGTAGAAAAAGAAGTAGTAGAAGAAGAAAAAGAAGAAGAAGGAGAAGAAGAAGAAAGAGAAAAAGTAGAAGAAGAAGAAAAAGAAAAAGAAGTAGTAGTAGAAGAACAATAAAAATAAGTAATAGAGTAAGAAGAAAAGAAAGAAGAAGAGGAAGAAGAAGAAGAAGAAAAAGAAGAAGAGCAACAAGAACAAGAAGAAGAAGAAGAAGAAGAGGAAGAAGAAGAAGTACAAGAAGAAGAACAACAAGAAGAAGAGGAAGAAAAAGAAGAACAAGACGAAGAAGAAGAAGAAGAAGAAGAAGAAGAAGAAGAATAAGAAGAAGAATAAGATGACGAAGAGAAGAAGAGAAAGAAGAAGAAGAATTAAAAGAGAAAGAAGGAAGATGAAAAAGAAGAATAAGAAGAAGAAGAAGTAGTAGTAGAAGAATTAAGAGAAGAAAAAGAAGAAGTAGAAGAAGAAAACGAAGAAGAAGAAGACGAGGAAGAAGAAAAAGAAGAAGAAGAAAAAGAAGTACAAGATGACAAAGAAGAATATGAAAAAGAAGAAAAAGATGAAGAAAAAGAGGAAGAAGATGAAGAAGAAGAAGTAGAAGGAGAGGAAGAAGAATAAGGAGAAGAAGAAGAATAAGGAGAAGAAGAGGATGATGAAGAAGAAGAAGAAGAAGAAGTAGAACAAGAAGAAGAAGCAAAAAAATAAAAAGAAGAAGTAGAAGAAGATGATGATGGAGAAGTAGAATAGGAAGAAGAAGAAGAAGATGATGATGATGATGAAGATAAGAAGAAGAAGAAGCTGTCAAGGATAGAGAACATGTAGAAGAAGAAGAACAAAAAAAGGTGGAAGGAGAAGAGGAAGAAGGAAAAGAAGAAGTGGAAGAAAAAATGGAAGAAGAAGAACAAGAAGAAGAAGAAGAAGAAGAAGAAGAAGAAGAAGACGAAGAAGATGGGACGATGAAGAAAAAGGCAAAGAAGAAGAAGAAGAGGAAGAGGAAGAAGAAGAAGAAGAAGAAGAAGAAGAAGAAGGAAAAGAAGAAGGAAAAGAAGAAGAAGGCGAAGAAGAAGAAGAAATAAAGGAAGAAGAAGAAGAAGGAGAAAAGGATGATAAAGAAGTAGAAGACGAACAAGGGGAATTGGAAGAGGAAGAAGAAGAAGGAGAAGAAGAAGGAGAAAAAAGTGGAGAAGGAGAGGAGGAGGAAGAAGAAGAAGAAGAAGAAGAAGAAGGAGAATAAAAGGAGGGAGAAGAAGAAGTGAAGGAAGAAGAAAAAGACGAAGAATAAGAAGAACAAGAAGTAGAAGAAGAAGAAGATGAAGAAGGCGAAGAAGAAGAAGAAGAAGAAGAAGAAGAAGAAAAAGAAGAGAAACAAGTAGATGAAAAAGGGAAAGAAGAGGAAGAGGAAGAAGAAGAACAAGAAGAAGAGGAATAAGAAGAAGAAGATGAAGAAGAACAAAAAGAAGAAGAAGAAATAAAAGAAGAAGAAGAAGTAGAAATAGAAGAAGGCAAAGAAGAAGAAGAAGAAGAAGAAAAATAATAAGAAGAAGAACTAGAAGAAGAAGTAGAAGTAGAAGTAGAAGAAGAAGAAGAAGAAGAGGAAGAAGAAGAAGAATAAAGAAGAAGAAGACGAAGAAGAAGAAGGTGAAGAAGAGGAAGAGGAAGAAGAAGAAGAAGAAAAAGACGAAGAAGAAGATGTAAAAGAAAATGAAGTAGAGGAAGAAGAAACAGAGGATGAGGAAGAAGAAGAATAAGAAGAGGCCAATTAGAAGAAGACGAAGAAGAAGATGAAGAAGAGGAAGAAAAAGAAGAAGAAGAAGAAGAAGAAGATGATGAAGAAGATGAAGAAGAAGAAGATAAAGAAGAAGAAGAAGAAGAAGACAAAGAAGATGAAGAAGAAGAAGAAGAAGATGATGACTAAGAAGAAGGAGAAAAAGAAGACTAAGAAGAAGAAGAAGATGAAGAAGAAGAAGAAAAAGAGAAAGAAGAAGAAGAAGAAGAAGAAAAGAAGAAAAAGAAGAAGAAGGAGAAGAAGTACAAGAAGGAAAAGAAGGAGAAGGAGAAGTAGAACAAGGAGAAGAAGGCGAAGAAGAAGGAGGAGGAAAAGAAGAAGAAGAAGATGACGAAGAAGAAGAAGAAGAATAAAACAAAGAAGAAGAAGAAGAAGACGATCAAGAAGAAGAAGAAGAAGAAAAAGAAGAAGAAGAAGACATAGAAGAAGAGGAACGAGAAGAAGAGGCAGATGAAAAAGAAGAATAAGAATAAGAAGAAGACTGAGAAGGTGATGATGAAGAATTAGAGGAAGATGTAATAGAAGAAGAAGAAACAGAAGAAGAAGAAGAAGAAGAAGGAGAAGAAGGAGAAGAAAGAAAAGGACAAGAAGGAGAAGAAAGAGAAGAAGGAGAAGATGGCAAATAAGAAGAATGAGGAGAATATGTAGCAGGAGAAGAAGAAGAAGAAGAAAAAGAAAAAAAAGGAAAATTAAGATGAAGAAGAAGGTAAAGAAGAAGAAGAAGAAGAAGAAGAAGTAGAAGTAGAAGAAGAAGAACAAAAAGAACATGATGATGAAGAAGAAGAAGAAAAAGATGATGATGAAGAAGAAGAGAGGAAAAAGAAGAAGATGATGAAGAAATTCAGAAGAAGAAGCCAAAGATGAAAAGGTCAAAGAAGTAGAAGAAGAAGAAGAAGTTGTTGAAAACAAAAAGTAGAAGAAGAAGAACTAGAAAAAGAAGAAGAAGGTGAAGTAAAAGAAGAAGAAGAAGAAGAACAACAACAAGAAGAAATAGAAGAAGATGATGAAAAAGAAGAAGTAGAAGAAGAAAAGGTTTGAGGAAGAAAAACAAGAGAAGAAGAAAACGAAGTGGAAGAAGTAAAAGTCAAACAAGAAGAAGAAGAAGAAGAAGAAGAAGTAGAAGAAGTAGTAGATTTAAAAGATGAAGATGGAGAAGAAGAAGAAGAAGAAGAAGAATGAGAAGAAAAAGAAGAAGTAGACAAAGAAGAAGAAGAAGAAAAAGAAGAAGAAGAACAAGAAAAAGAAGAAGACGAAGAAGAAGATGAAGAAGAGGAAGAAGAAGATAAAGAAAAAGCAAAAGAAAAAGAAGGAGAAGAAGAGGAAGAAGAAGAAGATTAAGAAGAAGAATCATAATTATAATAATAACAATACTAACAATAACAAGATGAAGATCAAGAAGAAGAAGAAGAAGTAGAGGAAGAAGAAAAAGAAGAAGTAGAAGAAGAAGAAGAAGAAAGAGAAGGAGAAGAAGATGAAGAAAAAGAAGAAGAACTAGAAGAAGAAGAAAAAGAGGAAGAAGAACACAAGGAAGAAGAAGATGATAATGATGAAGAAGAAGAAGAAAATGAAGAAGAGGAAGATATAGTAGTAGTAGAAGAAGAAGAAGTAGAAGAAGAGGAAGAAGAAGAAGAGGATAAATAAGGAAAAGAAGAAGTAGAGGGAGAAGGAGAAGAAGAAGAAGAAGAAGAATACGAAGAATTGGAGGAAGTAGAAGAAGAAGAAGAACATGGACAAGAAGAAAAGAAGAAGAAGGAGAAGAAGAAGAGGAAGAAGAAGAAGAAGAAGAAGAAGAAGAAATAAAATAAGGAGTAGAAGAAGAAGGTAAAGGAGAAGAAGGAGAAGATGAAGAAGAAGAAGAAGGTGAAGCAGAAGGAGAGGAAATGAAGAAGAAGAAGAAGAAAAAGAAGTAGAAGTAGAAAAAGAAGAAGAAGAAGAAGAAGGAGGAGGAGGATGAGAAAAAGAATAAGAATAACAAGAAGATGATGACAATGATATTTATGATAATGATGATGAAAAAGAAGAAGTAGTAGAAGAAGAAGAAGAAGAAGAAGAAGGCAAAGAAGGAGAAGAGGAAGACGAAGAAGTGGAAGAAGAAGAATAACAAGAAAAAAAAGATGATGATGATGATAA
>JAIUJO010001118.1:12500-15000 GCA_023846275.1 Vanilla planifolia
GAAGGAAAAGAAGAACCAGAAGGATAATGCTAAGAGAAGTAGAAGAAGAAGATGAAGAAGATGATGATGATGAAGAAGAAGAAGTTAAAGAAGTTTAAGAAGAAGAAGAAGAAGAAGATGATGAAGAAGAAGTAAGAGAAAAAAGGAGAATAAGGAGAAAGAGAAGTAGAAGAAGTAGAAGAAGAAGAAGAAGATGATGAACAAGAATGAAAAAAAGGAGAAGAAGATGATGAAGAGAAAGATGATGAAGAAGAAGAAGAAAAAGAAGAAGAAGAAGAGGAAGAAGAAGAAGAAGAAGAAAAAGAAGAAGAAGAAGAAGAAGATGATGATGATGATGATAATGATGACGAAGTAGAAGTAGAGGAAGAAGATAAGGATGATGACCAAGAAGAAAAGGAAGTTGAAAAAGAGAAAGTAGAAGAAGAAGAAAAAGAAGAAGAGGAAGAAGAAGATGATGAAAAAAATGAAGTAAAAGAAGATGAAGAAGAAGAAGAAGAAGAAGAAAAAGAAGTAGAAGTAGAAAGAAGAAGAAGAAGAAGAAAAAGAAAAAGAAAAAGAATAAGAGGAAGACAAAGAAGAAGAAAAAGTTGAAGGAGAAGAAGAAGAAGAAGAAGAAGATGACGAAGAGGAATATGGAGGAGACTAAGATGAAGGAGAAGAAGGTGAAGAAGAAGAGGAAGAAGAAGAATAAGAAGAAGTGGAAAAAGTAGACATAGAAGAAGAAGAAGAAGAAGAAGAAGAAGAAGAAGAAGAAGAAGACAAAGAAGAAGATAACAACCAAGAAGAAGTAGAAGCAAACAACCAAGAAGAAGTAGAAGAAGGAGAAGTAGAAGAAGGAGAACGAGAAGAGGAAAATGAAGAAAAAGAAGAAGAAGAAGAAGAAAAAGAAGAAGTAAAAGAAGTGGAAGAAGAAGAAGTAGAAGAAGAAGAAGACAGAGAAAAGAAGAAGATGAAGAAAAAGAAGACAAAGAAGAAGAACAAGAACACGAAGAACAAGAAGAACACAAAGAAGTAGAAGAAGAAGAAGATGGGGAAGGAGAAGAAGAAGAAGAAGAAGAAGAAGAAGAATTGGTCGACAAAGAAGTAGTAGAAAAATAAGTAGAAGAAGAAGAAGAAGGAGAAGAAGAAGAAGAAGAAGAAGAAGAAGAAGAAGAATAAGAAGAAGAAGAAGAAGAAGAAGTAGAGGAAGAAGGAAAAGAAATGGAAGAAGAAGAAAAAAAAGAAGGAGATGAAGAAGAAGAAGAAGAAGTAGAAGTAAATGAAGAATAGGAAGAAGAAGAAAAGAAAGAAGAGGAAGAAGAAGGAGAGGAAGAAGAGGAGGAAGAAAATGAAGAAAAAGACGAAGACGAAGTGGAAGAAGAAGAAGAATGCGAAGATTAAGAAGAAGAAGACAAAGAAGAAGGGGAAGATGAAGAAAAGGAAGAAGAAGAAGCAGAAGAAGAAGAAGAATCAAAGGAAGGGGAAAAACAAGAAGAAGAAGTAGAAGAAGAAGAAGAAAAATAAGGAGCAGACGGAGAAGAAGGAGAAGAAGGAGAAAAGAAGAGAATTATAAAAGGAAGAAAAAGATGAACAAGAAGGAGAAAAAGTAGACATAGAAGAAGTAGAAGATAACGAAGAAAAAGAATAAGAAGAAGAAGAAGAAGAGGAAGATGAAAAAGAAAAAGAAGGAAACAACCAAGGAGAAGTAGAAGTAGAAGAAGTAGAAGAAGAAGAAGAAGAAGTAGTAGAAGAAGAAGAAGAAAATGGAGAAAAAGAAGAAGATGAAAAAGAAGAAGAGAAAGAAGAATAACTAGAAGATGAAGAACAATTAGAAGAACACGAAGAAGAAGAAGATGAAGAACAAGAAGAAAAAGAAGAAGAAGAAGAAGAAGAAGAAGAAGGAGAAGAAGAAGAAGAAATTATGAAGAAGATGAAGAAGATGATGATGAAGAAAAAGAAGAAGTGGAAGGCAAAGATGAAGTAAAAGTAGAAGAAGAAAAGTAGAAGGCGAAGATGAAGAAGAAGAATAATGAGAAGAAGGCACAAAAAAAGAAGAAGAAGAAGAAGAAGAAGAAGGATAAGAAGAAAAAGGAGATGATGGTGATGAAAAAGAAGAAGTAAATGATGAAGTAGAAAATGAAGAAGATGAAGAGGAATAAGAAGAAGAAGAAGAAGGAGAAGAAGAAGAAAGAGAAAAAGTAGAAGAAGAAGAAAAAGAAAAAGTAGTAGTAGAAGAACAATAAAAATAAGTAGTAGAGTAAGAAGAAAAGAAAGAAGAAGAGGAAGAAGAAGAAGAAGAAAAAGAAGAAGAGCAACAAGAAGAAGAAGAAGAAGAAGAAGAGGAAGAAGAAGAAGTACAAGAAGAAGAACAACAAGAAGAAGAGGAAGAAAAAGAAGAACAAGACGAAGAAGAAGAAGAAGAAGAAGAAGAAGAAGAAGAATAAGAAGAAGAAGAAGAAGAATTAAAAGAGAAAGAAGGAAGATGAAAAAGAAGAATAAGAAGAAGAAGAAGTAGTAGTAG
>JAIUJO010001118.1:20000-25000 GCA_023846275.1 Vanilla planifolia
AGAAGAAGAAGAGAAAGGAAGAGGTACAAGATAAAGAAGAATAAGATTAGGAAGACAAATAAGAGGATGAAGAAAAAGAAGAAGATTTAAACAGCTAAGAAGAAGTAGAAGAAGGAGAAGTAGAAAAAAGATAAGGAGAAGAGGAAAAAGAAGAAAAAGAAGAAGAAGAAGAAGAAGAAAAAGAAGCAGTAAAAGAAAAAAGAAGAAGTAGAAGATGAAGAAGATAGAGAAAAAAAAGAAGTTTGAGAAGAAGAAGAGCAAGAACACAAAGAACAAGAAGAACACAAAGAAGAAGAAGAAGAAGAAAAGGGAAGGAGAAGAAGAAGAAGATAAGAAGAAGAAGTAGATGTAGTCAAAGAAGAAGAAGAACAAGAAGAAGAAGGAGGAGGAACGGCGAGGAGTTGGAGGAGGAGGAGGAAGAGGAGAAGAAGAAGAAGAAGAAGATGAATAAGAAGAAGAAGTCAAAAAAGAAAGAAGAAGAAGAAAAGGAAGAGGATAAAGAATAGTATAAAGAAGAAAAAGAAGAAGTAGAAAAAGGCGAGATGAAGAAGGTGATGATGAAGAAGAATAACAAGAAAAAAAGAAGAAAAAAAAGAAGAAGAACAAGAATAAGAACAAGAAGAAGGAGAACAAGCGTAAGAAGAAGCTAAAGAGCAAGAAGTAAAGGTTGAAGATGAAGAAGAAGGTGAAGAACAAGAAGAAGAAGAAGGAGAAGAAGGAAAAGGAAAAGAAGAAGAAGATGAAGGAGAAGAAGAAGAAGCAGAAGAAGAAGAAGAAGAAGAAGAGGAAGAACGAGAAGAAGAAGGAAAATAAGAAGAAGTAAAAGCAGTAGTAGTAGGAGAAATAGAAGAAGAAAAGGAAGAAGATGAAGATGAAGTTGAATAAGAAGAAGAAGGAGAAGATGAAGAAGAAGACGAAGAAGTAGAAGAAGAATACAAAGAAGTAATAACAGAACAACAAGAATGAGAAGAAGAAGAAGTAGTAGAAGAAGAAGAAATAGAAGAAGAAGAAGAAGAAGAAGCAAAAGTAAAAGAAGAAGAAGAATGGGAAAGAAGAGGAGAGAAGAAGAACAAGAAGAAGAAGGTGAAGAAGAAGAGGACAATGTAGAAGAAAAAGGACTAGCAAAAGGAAGACAAAGATGTAGAAGAAGAAAAAGATTAAGAAGAAGAAGAAGAAGAAGAAGAACAAGAACAAGAAGAGGCAGAAGAAGAAGAAGAAAGGAAGAAAACAAAGACAAAGAAGAAAACTAAGACAAAGAAGAAGAAGAAGAAGAAGAAGAAGAAGAAGAAGAAAAAGAAGAAGAGGAAGAAGAAGAAGAAGAAGAAGAAGACTAATAATAACAAGAAGAAGAAGAAGATGATGATGATGAAGAAGAAGAAGGAGAAGAAGGAGAGGAAGAAGGAGTTTAAGAGGAAGAAGAAGAAGAAGAAGTAGAAGAAAAAAATGAAAAGGAAGATGAAGAAGAAGAAGAAGAAATATAAGAAGAAGAAGAAGAGGAAGATGAAGACGAAGAAGTAGAAGTAGTCAAAGAAGAAAAAGAAGAAGAAGATAAAGATGAAGATGAAGAAGTAGAGTAAAGAGAAGAAGAGAAGAAAGAAGATGAAGAAGATGATGTTGAAGAAGTCGAAGAAGAAGAAGAACGAAAAGTAGGAGAAGAAGAAGAGCGAGAAGAAGAAGAAGAAACTGAAGTAGCAGACGATGAAGAATTAGAAGAAGAAGAAGAAGTAGAAGGAGAAGAATAAGGATAAGAAGTAGAATATAAAGAAGGAGAGGAAGAAGAAGAAGAAGAAGAATAAGAAGAAAAAGTATAAGAAAGAAGTCATAGTAGAAGTAGTAGAAGAAGTAGAAGAAAGAAGAGAAAAAAGAAGAAAAGATGATGGAGAAGAAAAGGAAGAGGAAGGAGAAGTAGAAGAAGAAGAATAGGAGAAGGAAGAAGAAGAAGAAAAAAGAAGAGAAGAAGAAGAAGGAGAAAAAAAAAGAAGTTGAAGAGGATGATGAAGAAGAAGAAGAAGAAGAAGATGAAGAAGAAAAAGAACAAGGACAAGAAGATAAAAAAGAGGAAGAGGAAGAAGAAGAAGAAGAAGAAGAAGAAAAAGTAGAATAAAAAGAAGGAGAAGTAGTAGAAGAAGAAGAGAAGAGGAAGAAAATGTAGTAGTATAAGAAGAAGAATAAGAAGATGGAGAAGAAAGAAGTAGTTAAAAAAAGATGAAAAAGAAGAAGAAGAAGAGAAGAAGAAGAAGAAGAAGGACAAGAAGATGAAGAAGAGGAAGAAAAAGAAGATGAAGACAAAGAAATGGAAAAAGAAGAAGATGGTAATGATGAAGCAGAAGTAGAAGAAGGAGGAGGAGGAGGAGAAGAAGGAGAAGAAGCGAAAGAGGGAGAAGAAGGAGAAGAAGAGAAAGAAGAAGAAGAAGAAGAAAAAGAAGGCAAAGTAGTAGCAGAAGAAGAAGAAGAAGACAAAGAAGAAGAAGAGAAAGAAGAAGAGGAAGAAGAAGAACGACAACAACAAGAAGAGATGAAGAAAAAGACAAAGATGAAGAAGACGAAGAAGAAGAATAGGAAGAAGAAGAAGAAGAAGAAGATGAAGAAGAATAAAAAGAAGAAGAGAAGAAAATGAAGAAGAAGACTTAGAAGAAGAAGAAGAAGAAGAGGAAGAGGAAGAAAAATAAGAAGAATGAGAACAGGAAAAAGATGAAGAAGAAGAAGTTGGAGGAGGACGCAAAGGAGGAGGCGAAGAAGTAGAAGAAGGAGAAGAAGAAGACAAAAGAAAAAGAAGAAGACAAAAAAAGATGAGAAGAAGAAGGAGAAGAAGAAGAAGAAGGAGGAGCAGAAGAAGATGATGAAGAAGTAGAAGAAGAAGAAGAAGAAGGAGGAGCAGAAGAAGATGATGAAGAAGTAGAAGAAGAAGAAGAAGAAGAAGAAGAAGAAGATAATAAAGAAGAAGAAGAAGAAGAAAGAAGAAGAAGAAGAAGAAGAAGAAATAAAGAAGAAGAAAAAAAGGAAGAAAAGAAGAACCAGAAGGATAATGCTAAGAGAAGTAGAAGAAGAAGATGAAGAAGATGATGATGATGAAGAAGAGAAGTTAAAGAAGTTTAAGAAGAAGAAGAAGAAGAAGATGATGAAGAAGAAGTAAGAGAAAAAAGGAGAATAAGGAGAAAGAGAAGTAGAAGAAGTAGAAGAAGAAGAAGAAGATGATGAACAAGAATGAAAAAAAGGAGAAGAAGATGATGAAGAGAAAGAAGAAGAAGAAGAGGAAGAAGAAGAAGAAGAAGAAGAAGAAGAAGAAGAAGAAGAAGAAGATGATGATGATGATAATGATGACGAAGTAGAAGTAGAGGAAGAACATAAGGATGATGACCAAGAAGAAAAGGAAGTTGAAAAAGAGAAAGTAGAAGAAGAAGAAAAAGAAGAAGAGGAAGAAGAAGATGATGAAAAAAAATGAAGTAAAAGAAGATGAAGAAGAAGAAGAAGAAGAAGAAGAAAAAGAAGTAGAAGTAGAAAGAAGAAGAAGAAGAAGAAGAAGAAGAAGAAGAAGAAGATGACGAAGAGGAATATGGAGGAGACTAAGATGAAGGAGAAGAAGGTGAAGAAGAAGAGGAAGAAGAAGAATAAGAAGAAGTGGAAAAAGTAGACATAGAAGAAGAAGAAGAAGAAGAAGAAGAAGAAGAAGAAGACAAAGAAGAAGATAACAACCAAGAAGAAGTAGAAGCAAATAACCAAGAAGAAGTAGAAGAAGGAGAACGAGAAGAGGAAAATGAAGAAAAGAAGAAGAAGAAGAAGAAAAAAAGAAGAAGTAAAGAAGTGGAAGAAGAAGAAGTAGAAGAAGAAGAAGATAGAGAAAAGAAGAAGATGAAGAAAAAGAAGACAAAGAAGAAGAACAAGAACACGAAGAACAAGAAGAACACAAAGAAGTAGAAGAAGAAGAAGATGGGGAAGGAGAAGAAGAAGAAGAAGAAGAAGAAGAAGAATTGGTCGACAAAGAGAAGTAGTAGAAAAATAAGTAGAAGAAGAAGAAGAAGGAGAAGAAGAAGAAGAAGAAGAAGAAGAAGAAGAAGAATAAGAAGAAGAAGAAGAAGAAGAAGTAGAGGAAGAAGGAAAAGAAATGGAAGAAGAAGAAAAAAAAAGAAGGAGATGAAGAAGAAGAAGAAGAAGTAGAAGTAAATGAAGAATAGGAAGAAGAAGAAAAGAAAGAAGAGGAAGAAGAAGGAGAGGAAGAAGAGGAGGAAGAAAAATGAAGAAAAAGACGAAGACGAAGTGGAAGAAGAAGAAGAATGCGAAGATTAAGAAGAAGAAGACAAAGAAGAAGGGGAAGATGAAGAAAAGGAAGAAGAAGAAGCAGAAGAAGAAGAAGAATCAAAGGAAGGGGAAAAACAAGAAGAAGAAGTAGAAGAAGAAGAAGAAAAATAAGGAGCAGACGGAGAAGAAGGAGAAGAAGGAGAAAAGAAGAGAATTATAAAAGGAAGAAAAAGATGAACAAGAAGGAGAAAAAGTAGACATAGAAGAAGTAGAAGATAACGAAGAAAAAGAATAAGAAGAAGAAGAAGAAGAGGAAGATGAAAAAGAAAAAGAAGGAAACAACCAAGGAGAAGTAGAAGTAGAAGAAGAAGTAGAAGAAGAAGAAGAAGTAGTAAGTAGAAGAAGAAGAAGAAAATGGAGAAAAAGAAGAAGATGAAAAAGAAGAAGAGAAAGAAGAATAACTAGAAGATGAAGAACAATTAGAAGAACACGAAGAAGAAGAAGATGAAGAACAAGAAGAAAAAGAAGAAGAAGAAGAAGAAGAAGAAGAAGGAGAAGAAGAAGAAGAAATTATGAAGAAGATGAAGAAGATGATGATGAAGAAAAAGAAGAAGTGGAAGGCAAAGATGAAGTAAAAGTAGAAGAAGAAAAGTAGAAGGCGAAGATGAAGAAGAAGAATAATGAGAAGAAGGCACAGAAACGAAGATGAAGAAGAAGAATAATGAGAAGAAGGCACAGAAAAAGAAGAAGAAGAAGAAGAAGAA
>JAIUJO010001118.1:40000-42500 GCA_023846275.1 Vanilla planifolia
AGAAGAAGAATGAGAAGTACAATAAGAAGTAAAACAGGTAGAATAAGAAGAAGAAGAAGAAGAAGAAGAAGAAGAAAAAGAAGATGAACAAGAAGAAGACCAAGAGTAAGAAAAAGAAGAAGAAGAAGAAGAAGAAGAAGAAGAAGAAGAATATGAAGAAGAAGAAGAACAATAAGGCGAAGAAGAAGAAGAAGAAGAAGAAGAAGAAGTAGAAGAAGATGAAGAAGAAGCAGTAGTTAAAGAAGAGGAAGAAGAAGATGAAGAACGACGAGAAGAAGATGGAGATGAAGAAGTAGAAGAAAAAGAAAAATAAGGAGAAGGAGATGAATGAAAGGAAGAAGATTAAGAGGAAGGAGAAAAAGAGCAAGAAGAAGAAGAAGAAGAGGAAGAAAAAGATGAAGAAGATGAAGAACAAGAAGAAGAAGAAGAAGAAGAAGAAAAAGAAGAAGTAGAAGAAGAATAAGAAGAAAAAGAAGAAGAAGATGTTGATTAAGAAGAAGAAGAAGAAGAAGAAGTATAAGAAGATGACAAAGAAGAAGTAAAAGAAGAAGAAGAAGAAGAAGAAGAAGAAAAGAACTAAAAGAGGAAGAAGAAGAAGAAGAAGAAGAAGAAGAATAAAAAGAAAATGAAGAAGAAGAAGAAGGAGAATTACTAGAAGAAGAAAAAGTAGAAGAAGAAGAACAAGGAGAAGAAGGATAAGAAGAAGAAGAAGAAGAACAAAAAGGAGAATATGAAGAGTAAAAAGAAAACAAAAATGAAAAGAAGAATAAGAAGAAGAAGAATAAGAAGATGATGATGATGAAGAAGAAGAAGAATTATCAGAAGAAGAAGAAGTAGAAAATGAAGAACAAGAAGAAGAAGGAGAAGAAGAAGAAGAAAAAAAACTCGAATAAGAAGAGGAAGCAGAAAACTAAAATGAAGAAGATGAAGAAGAAGAAAAAAATAAAGAAGAAGACGAATAAGAAGAAAATGAAGAAGAAGAAAAAGAAGAAGAATCAGAAGAAGAAGAAGAAGAAGAAGAAGATGAAGAAAAAGAAGAAGAAGAAGAAGAAAAGCAAGAAGAAGAAGAAGAAGAGAAAGACGAGGTAGAAGAAGGAGAAGAAGAAAAAGAACACAAAGAAGTAGTAGTAGTAGAAGAAGAAGAAGAAAAAGAAGATTGTGTGAAGGAAAGGAGAAGGAGAAGAAGAAGAAGAAGAAGAAAAAGAAACAGCAGAAGGAGAAGAAGAAGAAGAAGACGAAGACGAAGAAGAAGAAGAAGAAGAAGAAGAAGAAGAAGTTGATGAACAAGAAGAAGATAGAGAAGAAGAAGAAGAAGAAGAAGAAGAAGAAGAAGAGGAAGAAGTGGAAGAAAAAGAAGAAGAGGAAGGGGAAGAGGAAGAAGAAGAAGAAGAAGAAGAAGAAGAAGAAGAAAAGAAGAGGATGAAGAAGATGAAGATGGACAAGAAGACGAAGACGAAGAAGAAGAACAAGAAGAAGAAGAAAAAGGGGATGAAGAAGAAGTACAAGCAGAAGAAGAATAATAAGGGGATGAAGAATAAGATGAAGATGAAGAAGAAGTAGAAGAATTAGAAGAAGAAGAAGAGGAAGAAGAAGAAGAAACACTAGCACAAGACGAAGAAGAAGAAGAACAAGAAAAAGAAGATGATGAAGAAGAAGAAGAAGAATAATAATAAAAAGAAGAACAATAAGAAGAAGAAGAAGAAGAAGAAGAGGAAGAAGAAAAAGAAGAAGAGGAAGGAGAAGAAGAGGAAGAAGAAGAAGAGGAAGAAGAAGAAGAATAAGAATAAGAAGAAGAAGGAGAGGAAAAAGTAGTATAAGAAAAACAAAAATGAGAAGTAGAAGAAGAGGAAGAAAATGGGGAAGAAGAGGAAGAAGAAGAGGACGAAGAAGAAGAAAAGATGAAGAAAATGGTGAAGGAGAAGAAGAGAAGGAAAAGAAGAAGAAAAAGAAGAAGAAGAAGAAGAAGAAGGAGAAGAAGGAGATGGAGGAGGAGAAGAATAAGAAGAAGAAGAAGAAACGCAGAAGGAGAAGAAGATGAAGAAGAAGAAGACCAAAAAGAAGAAGAAGAAGAAGAAAAAGAAGAAGGGAAAGTTGAAGAAGAAAAGGATGGGGGAGGAGAAGAAGATGTAGTAGTAGTCGAAGAAGAAGATAGAAGAAAGAGAAGAAGAAGAAGTAGAAGAAGAAGAAGCAGAAAAAGAAGAAGTAAAGGAAGAAGAAGAAGAAGAAGATGGAGAAGTAGAAGTGGAAGAAGAAGGAAAATAAGAAGAAGAAGAAGAAGAAAAAGATTAGCAATAGAATTGACAATAAAAAGAAGAAGAAAAAGTGGATGAAGAAGACGAAGAAGATGAAAATGGAGAATTAGAAGAAGAAAAAGAAGAAGAAGATGAAGTAGTAGTAGTTCTAGAAGAAGATGAAGAAGAAGAAGAAGAAGAAGATTATGATGAAGGAGAAGAAGAACAAGAAGAAGAAGAAGAAGAAGAAGAAGAAGAAGATGGAGAAG
>JAIUJO010001118.1:47500-57560 GCA_023846275.1 Vanilla planifolia
TGATGATGATGAAGAAGAGAAAAAAGAATAATAAGAAGAACAAGTAGAAAAAGAAGAAGAAGAAGAAAAAGAAGAACAAGAAGAAGCGGAAGAAGAAGAAGAAGAAGAAGAATGAGAAGAAAAAGAAGTAGAGTAAAAAGAAGAAGAAGAAGAAGAAGAACGAGAAGAAGAAGAAGAAGAGGAAGAAGAAGATGAAGAAGAAGAAGAAAAAGATGAAGTAGAACAAGGAGAAGAAAAGAAGTGCAAGAAGAAGAAGTAGAAGAAGAAAGAGGAGAAGAAAAAGAGAAAGAAGGAGAAGAAGAAGAAGAAGAAGAAGAAGAAAAAGAAGACAGAGAAGAGGAAGAAGAAGAAGAAGAAAAAGAAGAAGAAACTAAAGAAGAAGGAGAAGAAGAAGAAGAAGAAGAAGAGAAAGAAGTAGTAGAAGAAGAAGACTAAGAAGAGGAAGAAGAAGAAGGAGAAGGAAAAGAAAAGATGAAGAAAAAAGAAGAAGAAGAAGGAGAAGAAAATGATGGTGGAGCAGAGGAAGAGGAAGAAGAAGAAGAAGAAGACGAATTACAAAAAAAGAAGAAGAAAAAGAAGAAAAAGAAGGAGAGGAAGAAGAAGAAGAAGAAGTAGACGAAAAAGGAAAATAAGAGGAACAAGAAGAAGAAGATGATCACAAAGAAGGAGTAAAAGAAGAAAAAGAAAAAGAATAAGATGAAGAATAATAAGAAGAAGAAGACGATGAAGAAGTAAAAGAAGAAGAAGACAAAGAAGAAGAGGAAGAAGAAGAAGAAGAAGATGATTAAAATATAATGAAGAAGAAGAAGATGATGATGAAGAAGATGAAGGAGATGCAGAAATAGAAGAAGAAGAAGAAGTAGATGAAAAAGAAGAAGAGGAAGAAATTGTAGTAGTAGTAGTAGAAGAAGAAGAAGAAGAAGCAGAAGACAAAGGTGAAGAAGAAGAAGAAGAGCAAGAAGAAGAAGAAGGTGAGGTAGAAGAAGAAGTTGGAGAAGAAAAACAAGAAGGGAAGATGTAGAAGACGAAAAAAACAAAAAGTAGAAGACGAAGAAGAAGAAGACAAAGAAGAAGAAAAAAAGAAGCAGAAGAAGAAGAAGAAGAAGAAGAGGAAGAAGATGAAGGGGAAGAAGAAAAATAAGAAGGAGGAGATGAAGAAGAAGAAGACAAACTAGAAGAAGAAGAATAATAACAAAAAAAAAGGACGGGAAGAAGAATATGAAGAAGAAGAAGAATAAGAAGAAGAAGAAGAAGAAGAAGAAGAAGAAAAAGGAGAAGAAGAAGTAGAGTAACTAGAAAAATAAGAAGTAGAAGAGGTTGAAAAAGAGAAGAAGAAGTAGAAGAAGATGTAGAAGAAGAAGAAAAAAAAGAAAAAGAGGAAGAAAAAGAAGAAGAAGAAGAAGAAGAAAAAGAAGAAGAATAAGAATAAGAAGAAGAATTGAAAGAAGAAGAAGAACAAGAATTAGAAATAGATTAACAAGAAGAAGAAGAAAATGATGAAGAGGAAGAAGAAGAATAGAAAGGATGAGGAGAAGAAGAAGAATAAGAAGAAGAAGATGAATAAGAAGAGGAAGAAGAAGAAAAAGAATAAGAAGAAAAAGAAGAAGTAGAGTAATTAGAAGAATAAGAAGTAGAAGTGGAAGAAGAAGAGGAAGAAGAAGAAGAATTTGAAGAAGATGAAGAAGTGGAACTATAAGATGATGAAGAAGAAGAGGAAGTAGAAGTAGTAGTAGAAGAAGAAGAAGAAGAAGAAAAAGAGGAAGAAAACAATGAAGAAGAAAAAAAAGAAGAAGAAGAATAAGAAGAAGAACTGAAAGAAGAAGAAGAAGAAGAAGAAGATGATGAATTAAAAGAAGATGAAGAAGAAGAAGAGGAAGAAGAAAAAGAAGAAGAGGAAGATGAAGTAGAAGAAGAAGAAGAAGAAGAAAAAGTGGACGAAGAAGAAGATTGCGAAGAAGAAATTGAAGAAGAAGAAGAACAAGATGAAAAGAAGAAGAAGAAGAAGAAGAATAGAAAGAAGAGGAAGAATTAGAAGAAGATGATGAAGAAAAAAAAGACAAAGATGACGAAAAAAAAGAGAAAGAAGAAGAGGATGACTAAGAAAAGAAGAAGAAGAAAAAGAAGATGATGATGAAGAAGTAGAAGAAGAAGATGAAGATGAAGAATAAGAAGAAGGAGATGAAGTAGATGAAGACGTAAAAGAAGAAAAAGAAGATGAAGAAGAAGAAAAAGAAGAGGAAGAAGAAGAAGATGAAAAAGATTATGCAGAAGAAGAAGAAGGAGAAGAAGAAGAAGAAGAAGACAACGACGATGGAGAAGAAGGAGAAGTAAAAGAAGAAGAAGGAGAAGGAGATGAAGAAGAAGAAAAAGAAAAAGCAGAAGAAGAAGAAATAGAAGAAGAAGAAGAAGAAGAAGAGGAAGAGGTAGAAAAAAGAAGAAGAAGAATAAGAATAAGAATAAGAAGAAGATGATGAAGAGGTAGAAAAAGGAGAAAAAGAAGAAAAGAATAAGAAGAAGAAGAAGAAGAAGAAGAAGAGGAAGAAGAAGAAGAAGAAGGAGAAGAAGAAGAAGAAGAAGGAGAAGGAGAAGAAGAAGAAGATGATGATGATGATGATGAAGACAAAGAAGAAGAAGAAAATGAAGCCAATGAAGGAGAAGAATAAGATGAAGAAGAAGAAAATGAAGAAGAAGAAGAAGAAGAAGAAGAAGAAGAAGAACAAGAAGAAGAACAAGAAGAAGAGGAATAAGAAGAATAAGTTGAAGATGAAGATGAAGGAGGAGTATAAGACGAAGAAGAAGAAGAAGAAGAAGAAGACAAAGAAGAAGAAGAAGAAGAGCAAGCAGAAGAAGAAGAAGTTGAAGATGAAGAAGAAAAGATGAAGAAGAAGAAGAGAAGAAGAAGAGGAAGAAGAAGAAGAAGACGAAGAACAAGAAGAAATTTAAGAAGACGAAGAACAAGAAGAAAAAGAAGAAGAAGTTGAAGAAAAAGAAGGAAAAGAAGAAGAAGTGGAAGATGAGGAAATGAAGAAGAATAGGAAGAAGAAAAGCGAGAAGAAGAAAAAGTTGAGGAAGAGAGGGAAGAGGAAGAAGAAGTAATTGACGAAGATGAAGAACAATAATAAGAAGAAAACACAGAAGAAGAATAAGAAGAACAAGAAAAGGAAGAAGAATAATATCAAGAAGAAGAAAACAAAAAAGGAGAAGAAGAAGAAGAAGAAAAGAAGGAGATAAAGAAGAACAAAAAGAAGAGGAAGAGGAGGAAGAAGAAGGAGAAGAAAGAGAAGAAGAAGTTAGAGAAGAAAAAGAAGAAGAAGAAGGGCAGAGGAAGAAGAAGAAAAGAAGAAGTAGTAGACAAAGAATAAGAAGAAGTGCAAGAAGAAGACGAAAAAGAAGTTGAACTAAAGGAAGAATAAAATGAAGAAGAAGAAGAAGAAGAAGAAGTAGAAAAAGTGAAAGATGAAGAAAACGAAAAAGAAGAAGATAAAAAAGAAGAGAAGAAGAAGAAGAAGCAGAAGAAGTGGAAGAAGTAAAAGAAGAAGAAGTAGAAGGAGAAGAAGGTGAAGAAGAACGAGGAGAAGAAGAAGAAGTAGAAGTAGAAGAAGAAGGAGGAGGAGTAAGAGGAGAAAAAGAAGACAATCACAATGGAGAAAAACGAGAAGAAGAAGAAGAAAGAGAAGGAGATGGAGATGAAGAAGAAGAAAAGAAGCAGAAGAGGTAGAAGAAGGAGATGAAGAAGAAGAAGAAGAAGTGGAAGAAGAAAAAGAAGAAGAAAAAGAAGAAGAAGAAGAAGTAGACAAAGAAGAAAAAGAAGAGAAAGAATAAGAAGAAGGAGAAGGAGAAGAAGAAGAAGAAGAAGAAAAAGAAGGGGAAGAAGTAGAAGTAGTAGAAGAAGAAGGAGAAGAACATTAAAAAGAAGAAGAAAGAGAAGAAGAAGAAGATGATGATGAGGATGAAGATGAAGAAGACGAAGAAGAAAAAGAAGATGAGGAAGGAGAAGAATAACACGAAAAAGAAAAAGAAGAAGATCAAGAAAAAGAAGAAGAAGAAGAAGAAAAAGAAGAAGAAGAAGAAAACTAAGAAGAAAAAAAGTTGAAGAAGAAGGAGAAGAAGACAAAGACGAAAAAGAGGAAGAAGTAGTAGAAGATAAAAAAGAAGTCCAAGAAGAAGAAGAAGAGGAAGATAAAGGAAGAAGTAGAAGTAGAAGATGAAGAAGAAGAAGAAGAAGAAAAGGAAGAAAAAGAAGAAAAAGAAGAAGAGAAAGCTAAATAAGAAGAAGGAAAAGAATTAGAAAAAGAAGAAGAAGATGAAGGGGAAAAGTAAGAAGAAGAAATAGAAGAAGAAAAAAAGAAGATGACAAAGAAGAAGAAGCAGTCAAAGAAGAAGAACAATAAGAAGAAGAAGATAATGAAGAAGAAGAAGAAGAAGAACAAGAAAACCAAAATGGAGAAGAAGAAAAAGAAGAAGAAGAAGAAGAAGGAGAAGAAGAAGAAGAAAAAGAAGAAGAAGAAAAGGAGATGAAGAAGAAGAAAAAGAAGAACAAGAGGAGGAAGAAGAAGGAGAATAAGGAGAAGAGGAAGATAAAGAAGAAGAAGAAGAAGAAGAAGAAGAAGAAGAGCAGAGGAAGAAGAAGAAGAAGATGATGATGACGAAAAAAAGCAAAAGTAGAAGAAAAAGATGAAGAAGAAAAGAAGAAGAAGAAGACGAAGAAGAAGAAGAAGATGGTGATGAAGAAGATGAAGAAAAAGAAAAAGAAGAAGAAAAGAAGGAGAAGAAGAAGAAGAGAAAGATGATAACGAAGTAGTAGGAGAACGGGGAGAGTAAGAAGAAAAAAAAATAAGATGACGAAGAAGAAGAAGAAGAAGAAGAAAAAGATGTAGACATAGAAGAAGAAGAATAGGAGGAGTAGGAAGAAGATGTAGAAGATGATAATTATGACGACAAGAAGAAGAAGAAGCAGTAGAAGAAGAAGAAGAGGAGGAAGAAGAAGAAGATGGAGAAGAAGAAGAAGACAAAGAGGAAGAATAATAAAAAGAAGAAGAGAAGAAGAAGAAAAAGAAGGAGAAGAGGAAGAAAAAGTAGAAGAAGACGAAGAAGAAGAAGAAGAAGAAGAAATAAAGAAGCAGAAGAAGAAGAGGAAAAGGAAGAAGAAGAGGAGGAGGAAGAAGAAGAAGAAGAAGAGGATGGAGATGAAGAAGAAGAAGAAAAAGAAGGTCAAGAAGGAAAAGAAGGAGAAGAAGAGGAGAAAGAAGAAGTCGAAGTAGAAGGAGAAGGGGGAGAGTAAGAAGAAGATGAAGAAAAAGAAGAAAAAGAAGATGAAGAAGATAAGGAAGAAAAAGAAGCAGACATAGAAGAGGAACAATTCGAAGAAGAGGAAGTAGAAGAAGAAGAGAAAGGAGAAGAAGATGATGAAGGGGAAGAAGATGATGAAGAAGAAGAAGAAGAAGAGGAAGAAGAGCAGAAAGAAGAAGAAGAAGAATAGAAGAAGAAGAAAAAAAAAGAGAAGAAGAAAAAGAAGAACAAGAACAAGAAGTTGAATAAGAAGAAGGAGAAGAAGAACAAGAAGAAGAAGGAGAAGTAGAAGTAGTAGAAGAAGAAGAAGAAGATGATGATGACGATGATGATGAAGAAAAAGAAGAAGAAGAAGACAAAAAAGAAGAGGAAGAAGAAGAAGAAGATGGCAATGACCAAGTAGAAGTAGGAGAAGGAGAAGAAGAAAAAGAAAAAGCAGAAGAAGTAGAAGAAGTTGATGAAGAAAGAAGAAGAAGAAGAAGAAGACGAAGAAGAGGAAGAAGAAGAAGAAGAAGAAGAAGTGGAAGACAAAGGAGAAGTAGAGGAAGAAGAAGAAGAAGAAGAAGAAGAACCAGATGATCATGGTGATGATGATCATTTTGAAGAAGAAAAAGAAGAGAAGAAAAAGAAGGCGAGAAAGGAGAAGAATGAGACGAAGAGGAGGAGGAATAAGAAGAACAAGAAGAAGAAAAAGAAGAAGAAGAAGAAGATAAAGAAGAGGAGGAAAGAGGAGGAGAAGAAGAAGAAGAAGACAAACAAGAAGAAGAAGAAGAGGAAGAAAAAAGAAGAAGAAGAAGAAGAAGAAGAAGAAGAAGAAGAAGAACTCCAAGAAAAAGAAAATGAAGAAGAGGTAGAAGAAGAAGCCAAAGAAGAAGGCGAAGAAGAAGAAAAGAAAGAAGAGGGAGATGACGAAAAAAAAGGCGAAGAAGAAGAAGATGAAGAAGAAGAAAAAAGACAAAGATGAAGAAGAAGTAGAAGAATAAGACGAAGAAGAAGAAGAAGAAGAAGAAGAAGAAAGGAAAAAGAAGTACAGGAAGAAGAAAACAAAGAAGTAGAAGGAGATAAAGAATAAGATGATGATGATGAAGAATGATAAGTTGATGATGATGAAGGAGAAGAAGAAGAAGAAGAAGGAGAAGAAGAAGAAAAAGACGAAGAAGAAGAGAAAGAAGGAGAAGCAGAAGGAGAAAAAGAAAAAGAAGATGAAGAAGAAGAAGAAGACGAAGAAGAAGAAGAAGAAGAAGAAGAAGAAGAAGAAGAAGAAGAAAAAGAAGAAGAAGATAGAGCTGAAGAAGTAGAAAAAAAGAACAAGAAGTAGAAGAAAAGTAAGGAAAAGAAGAAGGAAAAAAAAGAAATTGATGAAGAAGAAGAGGAAGAATAATAATAATAATAATAAGAAAAAGAAGAAAAAGAAGTAGAAATGGAAGAAGAAAAAGACGAAGAAGAAGAAGAAGAAGAAGAAGAAGACAATGAAGAAGGAGGAGGAGAAGAAGAAGAAGAATAAGAAGAAGAAGAAGATGATGAAGAATAAGACGAAGACGAAGAAGAAGAAGAAGATGAAGAGGAAGAAGAAGAAGATGAAGACAAAGAAGAAATAGATGAAGAAGTAAAATAAGAAGGAAAAGATTAAGAAGAAGAACAAGAACAAGAACAAGAAGGTCAAGAAGAGGAACTTTAAGAAGAGGAAGACGAAGAAGAGGTAGAAGGAGAAGATGGAGAAGAAGAGGTAGATGAAGAAAACGATAAAGAAGAGGAAGAAGATGATGAAGAAGATGAAGAAGAAGATGGGGAAGAAGAAGAATAAGAAGAAGAAGATGATGAAGAAGAAGAAGAAGAAGAAGTGATAGAAGATGACGATGAAGAAGATGTACCAGAAGAAGAAGAAGAAGAATAATTCAAAGAAGTAGAATAAGAGAGAAGAAGAAGAAGAAGTAGAAGAAGAAGAAGAAGAAAAAAGAAGTTAAAGAAGAAGAACAATAGTAGTAGTAGAAGAAGAAGAAGAAGAAGTAAGAGATGTAGAATAAGAAGAAGAAAGAGAAGAAGAAGAACTAGAAGATGAAGAAGAAGAAGAAGAATAAGAAAAAGAAAAGAAGAAGAAGAAGAAGATGAAGAAGTAGAAGAAGAAGAAGAAAAAGAAGAAGAGGATGAAGAGGAAGACAAAGAAGAAGAACTAAAAAAAGAAGGAGAAGAAGAAGATGTAGAAGAAGAAGTAGAAGTCAAGGAAGAAGAAGAAGAAGAAGGAGAAGGAGAAGAATAAGATGAAGTTGAACCAGACAAAGAAAAAGAAAGTAGAAGAATAATTAGTAGAAGAAGTAGAAGAAGAAGAAAAAGAAGAAGAAAAAGTGGAAGACAAAGAAGAAGATGTGCATGAAAAAGAAGAAGAAGAAGAATGAAAAAGAGAAGAAGAAGAGGAAGAAGAAGAAGAAGAAGAAGATGAAGGAAAAGAAGAAGGTGACGGTGAAGAAGAAAAAGCAAAAGAAAAAGAACAAGAAGACATAAACGAAGACGAAGAAGAAGAAGAAGAAGACAAAAAAGTAAAAGAAGAAGAAGAAGAAGAAGAAGAAGTAACAGAAGAAGAAGAAGAAGAAGAAACAGAGGAAGAAGAAGAAGAAGAAGAAGAAGAAGAAAATGATGAAAAAGAGGAAGAAGAAGAAAAAGATAGAGAAGAAGAAGTAATAAAAGAAGAAGAATTGGAAGAAGAATACAAAGAAGAAGAAGAGTAAGATGAAGAAGAAGAAAAAGGGCAAGAAGAAGAAGAAGAAGAAGAACAAGAACAAGAACAAAAAAGAAGATGAAGTGGAAGAAGAAGATGGAAAAGAAGAAGAAGAGGAAGAGAAAGAAGATGGCGAAGAAGAAGAAGAAAAGAAGACAAAGAAGAAGTAGACGAAGGAGAAGAACAATAAGAAGAAGAAGAAGAAGAATGGAAGGTGATGAGGAAGACGAAAAAGAAGAAGAAGAGGTGGAAGAAGAAGGAGAATATGGAAAACAAGAAGATAAAGAAGAAGAAGAAGAATAAGAAGAAGAAGAAGAGTCGAGGAAGAAGAAGAAAAGAAGAAGAAGTAAAAGAAGAAGAACAAGAAGAAGAAGAACTTTAATAGGAAATAGTAGAAGGAGATAAAGAATGAGAAGAAAAAGAAGCAGAAGACAAATAAGAAGAAGAAGAAGACGAAGAAGAAGAACCATAAGGCGAAGAAGATAAAGAAGAAGAAGAAGAAGATGAAGAAGAAGACGAAGCTGTATTAGTAGTAGAAGAAGAAGAACAATAATAAGAAGACGAAGAAGAAGAAGAAGGGGAAAATGAAGGAGAAGAAGACGAAGAAGAAGAAGAAGAAGAGGAGGAGTAAAAAGAAGAAGAAGTAGATGCGGAAGAAGAAGAAAAAGAAGAAGAAGAAGAAGTAGAAGAAGAAGAAGAAGAAGAAGAAGACAAAGATGAAGAAGAGGAAAAAGAAGATGAAGAAGACGAAGAAGTCGATGAAGAAGAATAAGAAGAAGAAGAAGAAAAAGAAGCAAGAGAAGAAGAAGAAGAAGAAGAAGTAGAAGAAGAAGAAGAAGTGATGATGAAGAAGAAGAAGAAGAAAATGAAAAATAAGTAGAAGAAGAAGAAGAAGAAGAAGATAAAGAAGAAGAAGAAGGAGGAGAAGATATGCTGGATGAAGAAGAATAAAAAAAAAGAAGAAGAAGAAGAAGTAGAACAAAGAGAAGAAGAAGAAGAAGAAGAAGTAGAAAAAGAAGTGGAGGATGTATATGATGAAGATGAAGAAGAAGAAGAAGAAGAAGAAGCAGAAGAAGAAAAAGAATAAGAACAAGAAAAAGAAGATGAAGAAGAATAAGAGTAGTAGGAAAAACAACAAGAAGAGGACAAAGAAGGGGAAGAAGAAGAAGAAGAAGAAGAAGAAGAAGAGGAAGAGGAAAAGGAGGAAGAAGAAGAAGAGGAAGAAGAGATAGTCAAAGAAGAAGACGAGGAAGAAGTAGAGGAAGAATAAGAAGAGAGAAAAAGAAGAAGAAGAAGGTGATGAAGAAGAAGAATAAGGAGGAGAAGAAGAAGTAGAAGTAAAAGAAGGAGATGAAGAAGGTGAAGAAGAAAAAGAAGAACAACAAGAAGAAAATGAAGAAGAATGAGAAGAAGAAGAAGAAGAAGAAGATGAAGAAGAAGAAGATGAAGAAGAAGAAGAAGTACTAAAAGAAGAAGAAGTAGAAGAAGTGGAAGAAGGCCAACAAGAAGAAGAAGAAAAAGATGTAGAAGGGAAAAAGAAGAAAAAGATGATGGTGAAGAAGAGGATAAAGAAGATGATGAAGAAGAAGGAGAAGAAGAAGAACATGAAGAAGATGTAAAAGAAAAGGAAGAAGAAGTAAAAGAAGAAGAAGAAGATGAACATGAAGAAGAATAAGAAGAAGAAGATTAGGTAGAATAAGAAGAGGAAGAAAAGAAGAAGAAGAAGAGCATGAACAAGAAGAAAAACAAGATGAAGAAGATTAAGCAATCGAGGAAGAAGAAGAAGAAGAAAAAGAAGAAGATAAAGCAGAAGAAGTAGAAGAAGAAGAAGAAGAAGAGAAAAAAGAAAAGAAAGAAGAAGAAGAAAAAAAATTGCTGTAAGAAGAGAAAGATGAGGAAGAAGAAGAAGAAGAAGAATATGAAGAATAAGAAGATGAAATAGAGGAAGAAGGAGAAGAAGAAGAAGAAGAAGTAGTAGAAGAAGAAAATGTAGAAGAAGAAGAAGAAGAAGAAAAGAAGATGGAGAAGAAGAACACGAAGAAGAAGAAGTAGATGAGA